>JASDQU010372866.1:68263-80294 GCA_032191745.1 Picea mariana
TAAAGATATTAAATGTAAAGTGAAGAGTTGTTGTTGTCCTTATTTCTTCAATCTCTAGACATCTCTAGTAGTAGTTTTTTGTTTTAAATGTAATCATTACATCTGGAAATAGACATACATCAAAATTTGTTAGCTAGAACCACAATATGCCATTTTGGTAACATAGGAACAATTTTTATTTTATGGTCACCTGCAATCTTCTTTCTAACTTCCTGTGATCTGAGTTGTTCAATCCTTAATTATGGCTGAATACCTGGAATCCTCTTTCCAAGAATTTCCCATGACTGCTTCCTTGCTCAATTCTGAGTCTCGAGCATAAATTTGTTGACATAGTACTTCCCATCCTAAAACCCTTCTATGCAGCCTTCTACTATAACTACATTGTAAACCCCGAAATCGGGATGCCAAGGATCATCTTATCTCTCATATGCGATCACTAACAGGATCAAATATCCACATAACCACAATTTTAATACAGAGGCATTGAACCTAGTTCTTCTCGTATGCCCAAAGGACCTATAACTTCGACCCAAGTGATCGAGGCTATGACCTCACTCAATTCTTTAGGTGTTGACCTCCTATCAAGGATGGATGATCATTCTTGAACTAGCCTGGAGATATACGATCAAGGACAATTTCAGAGTCCCAACTAGCATGACATTTATCTCCTTTCTTGAGTTCCGCAATAGAAAATTCTCGCCTATAGTGGAATCGATGTCGACCGTTGATATTGTTGAATCTACAGATCGACGGTATAGGAGAACTACGAAGGTTAAACCTACACATATGTTATTTCTTCCCCCAATATCCGAAACTTCTCTCCACTGTAGATCTTACTTGTGATGATCCAACAGTCAGGTCTTAATAAGATGTTGATCCAACGGTCCCCCTCTGCAACTCCCAGATATGATGGTTGTTGTTTACTTATGAACTTCGACACTCTGGCCTTCGGAAGTTCTCAACCCACGCGACCCCACTTTTCCTCGAAGTGGCTATTCTCTGTAGGTTCTTAACTCACTAACATTTGGCACAAATCCCATGTGTCTGTGTCATCCTTGGTGATGTCATCACAACCACATCACGTCAAGACTTCGAGACTTCGGAAGATTTTACCTTAACATCCCTCAAATCTACCGAACATTGAATTTCTGATCTAATTTATCTTCCAAGGCCCACATGGTACAACTGACAACAATTAAGCTGGTGGCACATGGCCCCACATGTTGGATTTCTTTTGGTCCAACAAGGTCGTCAAAAGTACCATTCTGACTGACACGTGGTAGGACTAAGGAAGTCCACGTCACCTTGGGTGACATCATCATGCCATGTCACTTTGGGACTTTGAGCTTAAGGAGATTTCACCTTAGCAGACCCTCGTTTCTCTTGAACGTTGAATTGTCGAACAAGCTGATCTTCTGACACACGTCTCCTTTGATGAATAGTCTAGATTGTCTCCAGACTTTGGGACTTTAGAGATTTGAGATTCAGGACTTCGGAGCTTCGGGCTTCAGGACTTCGGGAGTCTCCACTATAGTCACACCTTGTTTCTCCTGAATTTTGTATTCCCAAACAAGCCGATCTTCCAACACATGTCCCTTTTGATGAATGGTTCAGATGAACTCTGGACTTAGGGACTTCAGGAGTTTGCGCATCAGCACACTCCATTTCTCACGAGCATCAAATTCCCAAACAAGCTAACTTTCTGACACGTGTTCCTTGCTTGGATAGATGGACATGAATTTCATTAAGTTCGCTCTGTCTTCTCTACATGTGACAGAGAGTTGTGACCTCAGCTTAATCTTTGGGTGATCATCTCACTTTTCAAGATCAATAGTCGTACTTTAATGGACCATGAAAATCGATGACCAAGAGTGATTGCGAAAACTCAACTTTCTCATACTTTAATTTCCTTCCTGATATANGTCATCCGTAGTGGGATCGATATCCATCGTTGATCTATTGATCAAGAAAGATCAACGATCCTGAGGGATTGTAGAGTCTCAACTGGCTCATGCTTTAATTTCCTTCCCGATCTCCACAATGGCTCCCCATCATCAATCTCTCTTCAATGATATCTAATGGTCGTGACTTAATATTCACTTGATCTGACAGATTATCTTTCTCTTTCCCAGATCTAATGGCCCAAGACCATGAATGTTGTGATTTATTTCTCTATGGCCATTTCTTAAACTTGTTACACCTCCTCTGCTTCTGAACACAGTCCAAGTATTCTTTCAATGCCCTTCTGGCACTCTGTACCTAAACATTCTCTGGACTTTCTATGTCGAATTTCTTGTTCATGGCCCATCCAGGTTTCAGGTAGAAACCATGGGCTCTGAGCCTGAGTTTTGTCCATTTCGACAACAATTCTTTTCCAAAAAATTTTCTTTAGCTTCCATTAACATGGCCCATCCAAGATCAATGTTGAAACCATGGCTCTTATTCCATTATGTAATGTCCCTAGCCACCAATAGGTCGGGCAACGTTAGTTCCTAGACATATCTCTTAGCTCTGATACAATATTGTGATGTACTCGACCACTCAAGTCAGGTCATGATACCAAAAAACACATTCTTATTGAGCTTCTGATAACCCAAAAGTATGATACCTAGCCATAGACCTGCTGGGCTATGACACATAGAAACTCTTGCAAAACATCATACATATATAAATTAACAAACAATTACATTCTACTAATATACAGATAAATGCGGAAATAAAATTAAAGCCTATATGTACAACATATACAGGATAAACTCATAAATATAAAACATGTACAAATACAAAGAAAGTAAATGAACACATAAATGGTACTTGTATTTTTTTTTAGAGAAGACCACCAACTGTGTGCAGACCTTCCATGAACCTCTCATCCATAGAACACATTTCTCATCGCTCTCAGCAGTGGGTCACCCCCGAGCTAGGACTAAAATCCACCCTAGTAAAGGGATTCCTAGGCTAGGCTGAGACAATGGGATGTTACACAGTCAATTAGGAAGGATTCCCTCCCAGGAGCCAACTTATACACAAATCCTACAACTTCTCATCCCCCACATGCCTATGCCACCCAAGGAAGTGTGCCCCTTCTCTGCTTAATAGCCCTTCGGCTGGCCCACTTCCCTTCTAGGGATTTAGCAACAGGCCAGACAGGAATTCTCAGAGCACTATAGTTGTTTCTAGGCTCCCTACAGAAGAAATCACTTCCTCGACAACCTCTCTCACCTGGAGAGAGTTTCTCACAAGTGCCTGACAACCTTCTTCTTCTTTCCTAGTAAAATCTCTCACCTAGAGAGACTTTCTCATAGGCATGACAACCTTCTTATTCAATCCATATCCTTAGAAATACAACAATAGTATTCAACTAACACACAGGTGATGCAAGCAACCAAAACTGGGTAAGGACACATAATATGGTAGCAAGCCATGCTCATCCAAGGAACTGCGTTGGCAGCAACAACCAACTGTTCAGACACAACATAGGCTTAGGAAAAGTACAGGTGTGTTGTGCTTCACAGGAAAACATGGGTCAAATTCACGGGTTTACTGGTTTCAGAGGCATGCGAATGATGTAGAGGTCGATGATGGAAATGATGGCTCATTACATGAGTCAGTGGGTGAATCAGGTAAGATGGCAGACTTCCAGAGAATGGTGAGAGTCCCCCCCTAAATGGCAAGAGTGGGGAGGCAATGTAAGCATGGGAGAGATGTGAGAGTGGAGGGAGAACTCCCCAATGAGTTGTCTTTCCTAGATATAAGCTGGATGCGCTTAGGTTGACACATGCATTTATGAAGTTGCATGATCTCCACTTAACACTCATTCCCTTTTCCCAGGAACTTAGCACAACACAGATTATGTCCCACCTTATCCTTTTGGAAATAATAATATAATATTATTCCTTTAGAAGTAAGCCCTCTAGCTTAGCCCCTAATCCTAGACACTTATCCCCTTCCCTCACCCTACCTAGTGGATCTTAGTCCCCCATTCCATTTTATCGTTGTCATTCTACATGAAACAAAGCATTTATATTAATGATATGAGTATTTACATACACAAAAACATTCTCTTTGGCCTTTAACATATAGGATCTTCAGACTAATCATCACATAGTCCTCCTAGCTTATAATCACTTGGCTCACCAACCTACAAAACATATTTACATTTGCAATTACAACTGGGGGCTCGATCTTGGGATGTTACATGCACCTCAGTGAAACCTACAACTAGATTCCCTCCATTCCATTTGGTATATGGCATAGAAGCAGTGTTACCAATTGAGTGTGAGATCCCTTTGTTGAAACTCATCATAGAACTCCTGCCTCACACCTCTATTGAAGAGGAATGGTTCCTGTATTTAACTAAGTTGGATGAAACATGTCCCGATACTTCTCTGATTAATGAGATGTATCAAAAATGAATGATGAGTCAATATGAAAAATTTGTTCAGCCTCGTACTTTTGTAGAAGGAGACCTAGTCCTCGTTTATGATCAAGCTCGTGATAAGCTAGGGATAGGAAAGTTAGAACCTCTATGGAATGGACCCTATATCATAAAACATGTATTATATAGAGGTGCCTATGATCTAGTTGACTATGATGGAATATCTCTTTGTGGGATTTACCTCAAGAATTACTATGCATAGAACATTCGACATGTGTGCTTTATACACTATTGTACTATATTTTTTGATTTGATGTGTCTTTTCTCTTGCATGTACGAGTTTTGTTTTAGCTAATTATACTTTTTCTTGTGATTTCATGCACATATGACATCTCCCCTTCCCATCTTTGTCGGGTTTGAGAATGGCGCTAGTCAGCACACCTAGAACATTGCTTCTATAGCTTGGTTCATTTACCACTATAATGAGTTGGTGAGTTCAAGAGGAATTTTCCTAGGATCGGCAACCAATAATGTGGCAGAATATCATGTTGTCATCGGACTTTTAACGGAAGCCTCCTCTCTAGGTATATCTCATATGATTATCAACCTAGATTCTCAACTCATGGTTTGTCAGTTGAATCGAGTTTATGTCGTTCACATTCCTATCCTATTGCATCTCCACCTAAGAGATTGTCGTATCGAAAGAGTTTTTGAATTTATACAATACATACATATACCAATAGAACTCAACACAATGTCAAATTCATTAGCAAATTATATTTTTTATCGATATCTTGCGCATACATAAAAAATTTTAAAGAAAATGAATCACATGTACACTAAAACATCACATAAGATAAACTATAACATCATATGCACCACAAAACGTGGATATATATATATATATATATATATATAATGTGTGATAACAAAAGTCTATTTACATCAAAAAGTACATAATATGAAAAAATATAGGCCCTCATTCCCATGATATCATCATGAAAGACTACAAAATATGTGGAGAATCCTAGTCCTCCTGTACCACGTTGTGCTCTGAGAAGCACACTACTGCATGAGCCACTTGTCGAAGAAAGTGATTCAAAATCTCAGGAACTCCTACTATATGCCTATGTATATGGAGAGGTATGTCTCACCTCTTGAGAGGTGGGACAACCATGGTCATACCTCGGAGTTTTCTCTCAACATCCCAAAGTCGTCCCACTACAACCTCATGCTCCACTGCTATTTTCACATCCCCATGACGCCCTAGTGTCGGTGTCTCTGTCGTACGTGATATGCCTCTGTCTTCTTGATGAAACAAAACATCTTTTAGATCCCTCTTTGTACACATAAAAATAATATAAACTAAAAAATAAAAAATACATGAAAAGGTTTAGTTTTGTACCTGACACATCCCACTGAATGCCCTCTGGGAGAACTAAGTCTACACTGCCTTGAAAATCTAGTCCAACATATGGAAAATCCTCAATAACAACCAACTGCCTCCTCCACCAAGCAAAGAAATTAGCTGTAAAATTAAATGATGAGGCCTCGTTCCCCAATCTCTGGGACAAACTAGTCCATCTCTCCATACGTGGCTCGGTTGTTGGTCATGCTATCAATGCAACCTATGGCTACATTTGGGGTACTCGCTCCAAAAAGAATGAAACTAAGAAATAGTCGTATCCAAACTGCTTCTTCCTATCGATCATGCACTTTGTGATCTATTCCTTCACATTATGAAGGAACGTCACACTCCATTTAAATAATCTGGGCTCCACACATTGTAGAGAATATGACATCTGAGATTTTGAAGCTAGGTGAGCACTCGTACTACCTGTCAAGCTGGTAATGGAAAATAAAATCAATCTCAATGCCAAATCCCTCACATATTTGATCATGATTCGTCCACCGACTAATCGAGATCCTGGTATACTGTGCTCAATAACATATACCTTAGTGGGTTGAGGAGTTGCCCGATGTCCAGACAAAAGGATAGGAACCCCTCTCCTTGAGAGGCCGGTAAAAAAATACACATCATCAAGATCAATCTTGAGCATGTGTGGCCCAATATGAAATGTGTGTTCAACATCATCCCATAATTTGATCAGGTACTCAAGTAAAAATACCTCTTTCCTCCTTTTCTATAGTTTGAACTACTTTAGTAGACCACAATTTCTCAAGGAAGCCCTTGATTGAGGGTTTTGAAAATTGGCGATGTCGTCTAACTCATGTTCGTGTTCCTTCCATTCAATCATGGCTATATGATCTGTGCAATCTGCAAATAAAACCATTTAAATGTCTGTAGTCAACTTCTTATGGAAACAAATTGTATTTTTAGCCTAGAATGGAACAAAATTTTGGTTCTACACCGACATTCCCCTAAGTTTGTTCAC
Organism: Picea mariana; assembly: GCA_032191745.1. Classification (NCBI taxonomy): domain Eukaryota; kingdom Viridiplantae; phylum Streptophyta; class Pinopsida; order Pinales; family Pinaceae; genus Picea; species Picea mariana. Next base: position 75,038 of record JASDQU010372866.1, read on the forward strand.
AGAGCACTAGCACTACCTAGGTATGTGCACTAGGGCACTGAAATATTGATCGATGCTCCCCTCATCCCTTTGAGTGAGCGTCGATCTAGTTTAGCACCTAGGGCTTCCTAAGGAACCCAGAGCACCCTAAAAATGAGCTAAAACACAATTTTAAACTATAAAAAATGATTGAAATGGAAAGGTGACCAAGCTGGTCCAGACAGAATCAGAAATGACTAATCATAGCTGCCGTACTCATAGCTCAAAAATTTCCCTCCAAAGGTGGAAAATTCCAAAGCTAGAAGAATTTGGTAAAAAATCAAGTGGTAAATGAAATTTCTAACCTATTTAACTATTATAGGGTTGATTGTTTGCTAATATAAAGTTTTTCTTGGGTTTTTAAATCTTTTTGAGGAGTCACTAATGCCGTGGGCCTAGAATCATCTATATTTGCAGGCTTCTAAGGAGTATATTTTTGAGAACCTTGTGACACTGACGAGCACAATCTTTGTTCTTTCTCATGCTCGAAAAAACATGAGAATGTAACCGCGTATACTTTAATCACTTTTTCAGACTCGTAAAGGTTACATGAAAAAGGAAACCCATAGAGTCTCCTTTAAGCTCTTTTCAGACTCTCTAAACATGAAAAGATTATCGAGTGATCTTGCTTCCTTTCACACTCGTTTAAAAGATTTTGAAAGGGCATCTCTCGAGTAGTGGTTTATCTATTTTTCAGACTTCAGAGACTAAAATTACGAAAAAGGACAACCCTGGAGTCACCTTTAAATCTCTCTACTTGGTGAATATACTCTTGATGATAGTGTTTCTTTCAAAGCCTCATGTGTTTTTATCTTTTTTTAATGTAGTTTTGATTTGTGCAAAGTACAATTCATTTCCTTCAGCTATTGTATAAATTGTCTTTATTGATATTAAACCCATGGAAATAGGTAATTCTTGGGGAATATTTGTTTTTTATTGCAACCTGTGGGAGAAATTGTGTTTTTGAAACATGTTTAATGTCTTGAAATGATATTTTAAAGTATTAAACTTCTTGCAATAGACTATTCATTGAGTGGTTTGTAGTTCCCCTTTGTTTTTATTATTTCACTTGTCTATCATTTGTGTACCGCCAACCAAGGAGGACCCTCATCCATATCATTTTTCCAACCCAACTTTGTATTTTTCTTGGTATAACCAAATCTCTAACTGACCAACAAAAACTTAAAAATAAACCATTCTAAAATTGAGGTGGCCTAGCTTTTCCCTTTAGCAGTCAGGTGCAGACTTTAGGACCAACAGTGATGAAATCCATGGAATCTCGACTAGTGAAGGATGAGAGATAGTTACAAAGCCCCAATCGAAACATCCCTTGATGGTTCAAGTTTCCCTGTGAAAGCAAACACCCTCTATAGGTACTATAATAGGTGATCAATGTCTGCCACAGGTAATATGGGGAATTACCACTTACAGTCACCTGTGTAGCCTCCTATCATAGACCACTAAGGTTACCATTGCATGACAATTGACCAGGTGAATAGTTAAAAATTGAACCACATGTATGGGTAGGGTAGTTAAGACCAAAATACAAAAAGCACTACCTCACACAGAGGTTAGGCTCTCTGGGGATCACCATATATTTAATAGTCCAAGTCATCTGACAAACACCTAGAAAAGTAGAGTAGGGATATCACTCTACTTGCTTCAGTGCGATATACTCCTTAAATATTGTGTTAGAGGAGGTTCATGAAACACTTGTTGCAATGCTATATTTACTCCCTAATGACTCTAGTTTCATTTTTCAGCCTTGGAGAATTTACTGTTCAAACTATTCTAGGGCTCTAATTCCTATCTAAATTGGGTTTTCTATAAATAGAAATTCTGATTAATTTTAAATTAAACACTTCTTTATTAAGTTTGTTTATTACTCCAAGGGTAGTTGGATGCAACTGTATTGATGTTTTGGACTTTTCATTCAAAAAGAAAGAGGAAAATATGCAATGCAACTTTCTTTTCGATGAACTCTAGCTAAGGGAAAGAAGAGGCATTTTTCAATTTATTTTTGTAAAACAAAAAATCAGAAAAAAAAATCCTCACAACACTCTCTTTCATCATTCAAACATTCCAATCAACCAAACAAGATTTCCAAAGCTATTTTTTCCAATGCAAAAGACACTCAAAAGCTAACACCCTAAAAATAAAAGAATTAAAGGCATTTTTTCTTTTTTCTTTTAATGAAACTAAAAAGAAAACATGCACATGCAAGTAAAAATATCCAAAAGAAGGATAGGGGAAACATGATATTGATAGTGAGGCAAGTATGCGCACTCCAATGTCTACACTAACAAAAAAAAAATGCAGAACCAAGAGGATGTAGATTTTAACCTTGTACAATTATTTACTATAAACATATTTTCAATAAAAGAATAGAAAAGATACAATGGAGAATACACACATTACAGTGACATTTTTCACTTGGAATCCCAAACCGAGAAAACCAACATCTTTTATATTCATCATGTCATACATTGTTTACAATACAATATACATATAGGATCCATCCAAATCCAAAACACTAATCCAATGAACTATATTAGTCAACAACCCTAATTCCTTAACCAGAAATAGAAAACCATCGACGAAAAACCATGTGTTCAAAAACCACCCGAAAATGGACACGAAAACCAATAAAAAACAATTCAGGGGTGTTTCCCCCCAACCACCATGTAGGGGGGATCTTGCCTCCTGTGAGCCCCTGGGAAGGGGGGTGCTACACCCCCCTCTAACCCACCCGAGTGGGGGCCTAACATCCCCCCCTCTATTACCCCCCTGGGTACCCACTAAAGAATATAACACATATCCAACATTCTCCCACTTGTTGTTTTCTTTGCATATAGGGGGTTACAAGGGTACATAGTCAACAATATAGGACATTAGTGCCCATAGATTCTCTACACCAAGATAAGTTCTTAGTGCTCACAGATTTTATTAAATGAATCTTCAATTTTCTTCAAAGTTTCCAACTTCTGCTATGGAGAAATTCCCCCTAAACTAGGTCTTAGGAATAGGTAGAGTGATAACTCCCTTAAAATACTGACTTATCTCTAATCTACCCCAAAATAATCTAGACTAAGTGATAATATAAATAGAGAAGAAAATGTTAATGAGTGCACATTAAATCCTTACAATTGATGTAGACCTCTTCCACTTGTGGTTGCCTCCTAGATCACATTTCTCCTCCCAAAGATGACCTACAAGGGGTTAAGAATACAATGCAACAACATATACAATCTCTAATAATCGCTTAAAATCCAAAATATAGATATAAATGCTCAAATTAACAAGAACATGTACACATAGGGTTTTGGGACAAAGATAATCTCTTTTATTCAAATTCAAGATAAAAAGGTTACAACCTTTGCTTGTGAACACCGCTCTATGAACCAAGTTTGGGCTCCTCTGTCCTGGCTCCATGTGCATCAATCCCACATAATATTCTTACAACCAACATTCCATTAAGGGAAGGAGAAAGGGTTGCATAGGGAGAATGTATGGAGGGGAAAGTTGAGGATAAAACATAGAGCAAGAAGTGAATCTTGGGGAATGAGAAGGAAAGGATTATGGCACAGTTTTCTTATTCTCCTGTTCATATGTCTAAATGACTCCCTGTTATCACTGAAATTTCATCTGCACATGGCGACAAGAAATCCACATCATCAAAACAACAATGAAGTCACTCATGGCACTGAATTAATTTCACAGCACTCAAGAAGGGCAAAAACTATACAAAGTAACCAAAAAATTGAAGAGTGCTTGGCATCAGTTTGATGCGCGCGCACATGCGCGGGACAAAAATGTGTTATGCGTGCATGCGCGCCCAATGCATGACTGTCCACACAAAAAGCAGTGCATTTGCTAATACGGCGCATTAATTGCATAGGTCGGCCTCTCGACCGCCTACAGACCGGCCCCCAAGGTGATTTGACCCTCAGATCAGAGTTAGCTCTGCAAAAATGGTGGATTAAATGACCTAAATGAACCCTAATGCGCCCCTATTCACACCTGGAGAAGGTTACAAGACCGCCCTTGAAAATTTCTATAAAAGGCTGTGAGGACTCATTGTTTCAACAGGGAATTCAAAGCATCGTTACGTTGTCTAGATTGTTCAGAGCTTATTCTGTGACAAACAACTCATCAGCAGTGTAACCCATAGTTCTTTCACCACTCAATTCAGTTCTATTCATTTTGTAAGGAAAGCTTTGTGTTGAGAGCCCCGAAGAGCCTTCCGCTGGAGGGAGAAGGAACCCCTGGTCCCTCTCTTTTGCGTGTGCTCTAGTTTCAATAAAGCACCTGCCTGGAACCATTGATTGACATCTGTGTCTTATGGCTGATGTTCTTTGTTTATTTTTGTAGTTTTATTTTTTTTCCAGTTCAAGTTAGATTATAGTTTGTTTCTGTTTCTATTAACCCTTTTGCTCCACAGCATCCTGTTCTGCCTTGCCAAGCCCAACAGGGCATGCTAGCGCTCCCATTTCTGCTCACCTGGTGACGATTCGAGAGTGAACAGACTGGCGACTCCACTGGGGACTTTAGGTATCAAATCCTCCCTCAATTGGGTTTAATTCGCTTTCCTTTTTGTTTTATTAACTTGCAGGGACACAAACCGGCCTCCGTTGACCTGCGAACTAGTCGATTCATAGGTGAATCGAGAGAAATCCATTCGGAATTTCTTTTTCAGTAATTTGTCGTAAGCGCGCGGGTTTTACACTACACAGATGCGCGCATGCGCTCTGGTTTCTATTATAACGCGCGCGCACGCGCAACACGCGCATCTGTCCATGCTTACAGCCGCGCATTGGACCTAAATTTTTCATTGTAATGTTTTGGATGTGGGGAAAGTCAATTTCCTTCTCAAGAATGATGTCATGCATGCTCTAAATACTGCACCACTTAGACCCCTCAACTTCTAAAGGGGATAGGAAAACAAACATAGGCACTTAGGTGGATAAAAATCATTTTTCCCTTATTTTCTTTTCGCCACGTGGATGGCTTGCTTTGATTTATAATCTAAGTGAAACATCAAATCACATCTAAGCTCACATTCGGGACTAGAAGTTGCGAGTAACAATCTTGAGTATGCTCTTCTCTCGCGCCATCAAGCGACCTTGAGAATCAGAAAAAGATTGCGAAAACGATCTCATCTCCCTTTAACAAAAAAATTCAAAACTTTTAGGAGAGGACAATGGCTCTTTTCGAGACCCCTCTTAGTTTCATTTTTCAA
>JASDQU010372866.1:82034-93615 GCA_032191745.1 Picea mariana
AGCTATGCCCACCTTCAACAACACCGCTGACACTACAACGCGTTTTTTCTTTAACCACGTCATATCCCGGTTCGGAGTACCACTCCAACTAGTTTCCGATCATGGGAAACATTTTGAGAATGAGATCTTTGTCGAACTCTCATCTCGGTTAGGCTTCTCCCATGAGTTTGCCTCACCATACTATCCTCAGTCAAACGGACAGGTCGAGGCAGTAAACAAAGTCCTCAAGACCATGTTGCAACGCACAGTTAATAAACATAAAACCAATTTGCATCATATGTTATTCTCCTCTCTATGGGCTTATCGCACGGCAGTGAAGACCGCCACAGGATTCACGCCATTCCATTTAGTCCATGGGATCGAGGCAACTCTTCCCATAGAGTGAGAAATTCCCACCCTTCGCACCGCAATCGAGCTTTTACCCGACACTGCTCCAATGGAGCAGCGCTTGCTAAAACTTGGAGTCTCTGGATGAAGATCATCGATCCTCATTACAAAACAACGAGGAAGCTAAAAAACGATCCAAAGCTACCTTTGACCGCCATGTCAACCTTCGCTCATTTCGTGAAGGCGACCTTGTCCTCGCATACGATATCGCTCATGATACCTTTGGCCACGGAAAATTCGAATCACTTTGGCAGGGCCCTTACATCATCCAACATTGCCTCACCAAAAGCGCATACATCCCGGCCTCCCCCGAAGGCCTTACACTCAAAGAACCCATCAATGGGTTATACCTCAAGAAATTTTATGCTTAGAAGTAGTCATGCTACTTTAGGTTACCTTTTTTGTTTAGAGTTTTTAATCTTTTTTTCCCTACCCTCTCATCTAAACTATCCTTTGTGCTATTGACAGATGACTCCTCCACCAGCTTATCACATTGGTTACGCCGACGGCGCCAGCCGTTGGACACAAAATCTCGCTTTGGCTGCTTGGGCTCTCTACACCCCATCACATGAAATGCTACATTCAAACGACATTTGTTTGGGACCAGCAACCAATAACCAAGCCGAATACACAATTGTCATTGGCCTCTTGACCGACACCCAGCATCATCATATTCGTCACCTTAGCGTCTTCCTCGACTCTCAGCTAGTCGTCCTCTAGCTCAACAATGTTTACCGTGTACACGATCCATGCCTTTTTCGCAAATACCTGCAGGTTAGACTATTATCTCGACACTTTGATTCCATTACATTTACACATATTCCAAGAGCATTGAATCAAACAATAGATGAAATAGCTAACATGGTGTTAGATTGGCATATATCACATCAAAATACACAGACATAAGCATCTCATACATCCTGTCACAGCATATAGGAAACATAGACATCATCATCATCAAAAACAAAAACACATGTACCACATTTGGATCTCAAAAATGTGTATACTCATATATATATCAAGGCCTCCCTGGCCATCTGAATGTTTACATACAAAAAATATATCGGCTCACCAGCCCGTGCCGCATCTCGGTGCAAAAAATTGGCTCACCAGCCTATCAAAAAGATACAAAAATGCCCCATACAATCAGGGTGCCTCTAATGCACCCCCAGCTGCCCCTCCCTCCGGAGGAGGTGGTGGCCCACCCTGACCTGCCCCAGGCGGTGGTGGTGGAACATCTGCAGGACCACCCTGCTCAGGCGGCAGGCGTCCACTCGTCATGGCGGCAAGCACAGCTGCTCGCCGCATAATGGACCGCCATGGTGGCGGTAACCCGATACACTGCTCCAGGAACTCATTGTCTTGGATATGGGTCCACATGCCCTCAGGCACATCTCGAAACACTGTCTCAAACCGATGGACTAAATCATCATCATCTACTCCGGCTTCCGCCGGAGGAGCATGAGATGGCCCCGCACCAGGGTCATCAAAGCGGCGCCTCTGCGCTGGTCTCTCGGGCCCTGCTGGTCCCCCAGCAGCCTCATCCCTCGGATGCCTCCCTGTACGCAGCGGTCTCTCTTGCGGCGCTGGCGCTCTGAACACATCCACCTCATGCCCGTGAGGTGCCACATCTGCACATGCACCAAACAAGCAACAACAGATGGTATCAATGTCTATACATCAAACATATGCACTGGTATATCAAAAACATAAAAATCACAACATACAAACACACAACGTACCTCTGTGGTCAAAAACCTCCCCAGGAGGCAGTACCATATCCGGGTCCCCCCCGGAAGTCCACCCCAGCATAGGGGAACTGAAGTATAAACTGCGGCATCTGCCGCCATATCAGAGCTACCTCCTCCATGAAGTAATGTCCACCTTCGCCACCGCCATGGTGAACCAAAATCTCGGACCACCGCCTCAAGCACGGGTCTCGTACCCCTGGTGCCTCTAGCAGCACCCGCAGGCGCAACATCGACACCCTCTCCAGGAAGAAGGCCACCAGAATGGAGCCAAAAGCAAAACCCCCCCTGCCTGTGGACCGACAACAGTCTAGCTGCGCAATCATCTGCGCGTGTAGAGTCAAACCCCAGGTGAACGACTCACGGCCCACCACCACCCTCTCCATCAGCAACAACTCGCCACCACTAATCCGGTGGGGCGCTCGGGTCCCGTACACCCGCACTATCATCACTGCCACGCACTCATGCAGCAGGGCATCTATAGCACTGATGGGCACTAATGACCCAGTCATATAGTGCTCGCCTGAGCAGTATCGCATGGTGACCTCCTGCAGAGGAATATCTCTCGGCAACACAGGATTTGCCGGCAACGGTGTTCCCTGGAAGAGGAGCCCAGTCAAGAAATACACGTCCTCCATCGCAGTGAAGGTAACCTGCTCTCCTCGCACGAGGAAGTAGTGTTGCTCGGGGCTCCACATCTCAATCAAAAACTGGAGCAAGTACTCCTGGGCCCGTAACAAAGGGCACTCAAAGAACTTTAGCAGCCCACTGGCTGCTAAAGAAGCTCGCACTGTAGGCCTCGCACGGCCCACAGCCTCTCGCAGCGGCTCCCACTCCCGCTCGTGCCATCGCACATCCATGCTCACTGATCACCACCTGCACACAACCCAGAGTCCTATATTAGCTTAGGCAATCATCCAAGCCATCAAAATAAGCTAATTTTTCACCTTGAAACCTTGCCTCAAAGGCGCGGTTTTACCACCCACAGGCGCGCACTCATGCGCACCTGTTCACTATACAGGCGCGCACATGCGCGCGCCTGTTTTTCTCATAGGCGCGCTCAAGAGCGCGCCTGTTCACCACACAGGCGCGCGCTAGGGCGCACCTGTCATACCCACAGGCGCGCTTCTGAGCGCGCCTGTTCTCCCTGCAGGCGTGCACTCATGCGCGCATATTCAGCATACAAGCGCGCACTAATGCACGCATTCCAGTGAGTCGCCCGTGCATGTGGGCCCACCCTCTACCCAAAAACCCCCTAAAAATCCCGTATGACCCCCCGTACCTACCCTGCCCAAAAATTTGAAACCTATAGCTATGCAGGATGTTCAGACCACTAACCTGAATCTCGCACGCCGGGAAACGGATGCCTGGTGCTCTCAGAATCACTCAATCTCCTCTGGATCTGCNTCCGTTTTTCAAACCGTCTTCAGCCACGGGATTAGCGTCCCGTCACCTACATTTTCACAGTCCCGAGGTCGCTTTTCACCATGAGCCCCCGGGGCACCTTTTTTTTCACATCATGGCCAAGTACACACGCGCATTGTCACATTTGTCAAATACAAGCTCATAACTTTGATACTCTTCAGATATTGTTCACTTTGGGTATTTTGGTGGTTATGTGTGTAGGTACTTGCTCATCGATCATCGACATCATCCCTTCAGGTATATATTCAGCACTGGCATGTAGTCCATCCCACTGAATTGCACTTACATTTTCAGTCACACCCTCTGATATTAGCCTTTAGGATCCTCATTCCTGGCTCTACAGTACCCAAACCTCCATTTTCATCTGCGGTACTGCAACCCGGTAGCATTCTCACCCACATGAGTTGTCCCATTCATAGCACCTTTTTGCACTTTTGACACTCATGCCGTTCTTCATTACCCTTTAGGGATGGGAGTCCTGGTAGTCTTACATCATGTTGCGAATCAACCACATACTTCATCTCCTCATTTTTCTAGCTTCCCATAGGGACTCCCAAATCATCGCTTTATGGTTATGTTCTTTTTTACCTGCACCTCCACAGGATCATGAACCCACCATTTCATCCACCTTCAGTTTGCCCATCTCCGAACCTATCTTCATTTCACCTACCTCATACAGAAACTCGCCAATGGGGCCCCCACCCTTCCTCAGTTTATCATGACAATTTTTCCTCCTTGGGGCACGCATTTCACACTGGGGCACCCGTTTCTGTATTTGTACATTTCTCCCCAAAATTATTTATTATTTATTATTTATTGTACAAACACCTTTATTTCCAGTCATTACATTCTTTGTCGTCACCGTTGGCGACCTGCTCTCTTTTGGCCACACGCAACCATGTCATCCTTGGTTGGAGAATTACTTATCATTTACCCTTGCCGGCATTGTCCATATCTTCAGAGTACCCCACAGGTCAGTTACCTCTACCCTCTGAATTTGTTCACCTTGTCCCGCCTCTGGCACAACTTACCACCGGTCTTGTCGTCCCCCTGACACTCGACCTTGTTTCACGGTTGCGGCCACTGTTCCTCTTATATATCCTCCAACCAAGGGCATTCTTGAGTCATCCCACTTCTTGACGTCGTCCATATACCTCTGCCACTTCCTCACTTCATTAGATTCCACAGAGCACCGTTTTTCTTCTGGGAGTCGTGTCCCCCTTTTGTCGACATCAACACACTTTTCCAGAAGGGCGACAGTATCTTGATTCTCATTTTCTATTTTAATGAGAGATCTTGGACGGCACAGGGGGAAACACCATTTCTCCCTGCTGTCGTTGGCCCCCATAACATTCGACGCCAACACTTTCTCATGTTATGGTGGGTCTTACTTTGCGACTGTTGCAGTTATTTTTGTCATTTGCCGAAGACATCTGAACGTGGTAGGGCCATCAAGGCCCACATCATCATCGCTGCTTATTATAGCGACCATTGCCTATTGTTCAGAGTATGTTCATTTGCAGAATTGTCTTCTGCCTTTATCATTACCGCCCTCGAGGGCGCTGCAGTTGTCTACACCAACACTTCCGTCATCTTTTTTCAGAGTTACATCACACGAGCATGGGGCATGCCCGCCTCGTTTGTACACAATTGTATATTTTTTCTCTGCACGTCTCTCAGAAGGTCGAGATATCGGTTCCTCCTCTCTCCAACGGATCACTCCGAAATGTCCCACTCTTGCTTTCCCTTACAACAACATTCTCATCAGAAGAAACATTGATGGATTTCGTCTATACGTATGCTCCTAACCTCATCCATCAGGGGGCATCTGTTATCACTGAAATTTCGTCTGCACATGGCGACAAGAACTCCACATCATCAAAACAGCAATGAAGTCACTCATGGCACTGAATTAATTTCACAGCACTCAAGAAGGGCAAAAACTATACAAAGTAACCAAAAAATTGAAGAGCGTTTGGCATCAGTTTGATGCGCGCGCACATGCGCGGGACAAAAACGTGTTATGCGCGCATGCACGCCCGACGCGCGACTGTCCACACAAAAATCCGTGCATTTGCTAATACGACGCATTAATTGCATAGGTCGGCCTCTCGACCACCTACAGACCGGCCCCCAAGGTGATTTGACCCTCAGATCAGAGTCGGCTCTGCAAAAACGGTGGATTAAATGACCTAAATGAACCCTAATGCACCCCTATTCACACCTGGAGAAGGTTACAAGACCGCCCTTGAAAATTGCTATAAAAGGCTGTAAGGACTCATTGTTTCAACAGGGAATTCGAAGCATCATTACGCTGTCCATATTGTTCAGATCTTATTCTATGACAAACAACTCATCAGCAGTGTAACCCAGAGTTCTTTCACCACTCAGTTCAGTTCTGTTCATTTTGTAAGGAAAGCTTTGTGTTGAGGGCCCCGAAGAGCCTTCCGCTGGAGGGAGAAGGAACCCCTGGTCCCTCTCTTCTGCGTGCACTCTGGTTTCAATAAAGCACCTGCCTGGAACCATTGATTGACATCTGTGTCTTATGGCTGATGTTCTTTGTTTATTTTTGTAGTTTTATTTGTTTTCCAGTTCAAGTTAGATTATAGTGTGTTTCTGTTTCTGTTAACCCTTTTGCTCCACAACATCCTGTTCTTCCTTGCCAAGCCCAACAGGGCATGCTAGCGCTCCCATTTCTGCTCACCTGGTGACGATTCGAGCGCAAACACTCCCCAAGACCTCTTTTTATATGAGAAAAATATTATTATTTGATTTGGGGATGGGCTACAAGGGATAAAATGGTTAGAAAACCCTTCATAGCCCGTGAACTCCACCGAAATATGTTCAATTTTACATTTTTTTCAACTTTTGGAGGTAAACGCAGGATAACTAGCATGCAGCAAGTTCCAGGGATGATTTTAAGCATGGAAATTTATTTTAAAATGTAGAAACCTTGGTGAATATTACTAATCATTCATATGCCAACTATAAATTGTTTGGCTATATTTTTGTAAAAATTTTCAAATTTCTAAGGATTTTATATAGTTTGTATAAAATTTTCGCAATTTTTAAGGTAAAATAATTTTATCTTATAGAATTTGGGCGAATCATTTTTAGAATAATGAATCTTTTTTTGGGAAAACCTTGGAAAATTAGCCCATGAGCAAAATTTATCCCCTAAAATCATCCATGGCAGCAAGCATATGTGCATGGGATAACTAGCATGCAACACGTGGGTGTACGCAGGCTATTATTGCAACAACGCATGTGTACACTTTCCAAAAAATGGTTTTTTAGAAGGAAGCCTAAAAAACGTGTTTAACAAAGTATGCAAATGGATAGGCTAATGTATTGGATGCATAGATGTGTCATTTTTGGACTATAACAGATGCCCCATAATGTGTGAGGTCAAAAAAGAAAATGATGGTTGAAACACATTAAAACATATTTACACAGTGGGAAGGCATGGAGTTGAGTGAGCCCGAGACGAGTGTTTGTGAGTGTGTCATCTGAAAAATAATGATATGTCTTTGAGGAAGGCATACCCATGTTGGGGATAAACTATGCATGGCTTCCAATCAAGTACAATGTAGATCCATGTCATATAAAATAATCATTCCTATAAGAAAAATATGAATGTCTATATAAAGTGTAGGTGCGAACAATACACAGTGGATCTACATCTCAAAATCATATGGAGATATACAAGTACAATGTGATCTGCATCCTTAGGAAGCATCAATGCCTTTGGCTGGAGATGATAACTTCATAGCTTGAGAAACAATTTCAATACCTTCAAAACTCGGGTAGGAGTAGAATAGGAGTGTAAGAATAACCATTATGAGTTCTTCGACATGCCATCAGGGAAATACTGAAGGATCTCGATCATCAGGAACAAAACTTCATTAATTTTGAATCTGAACTTGAATGGATGCTCAGGATGGTCGACTCATGAAATTCAAGAGATCAACTGTAGAATGGCCAACTCAGGTTGGATGAAAATTCCCTTTAACAAAATCACAATAAAATTATGAGACTCATGAAGCATATTATTGACATAAGTCTGTGACACAGGAGGCACCACAAACTCTCCATATTTTTGGAAGAGTAACAAAATAGAGGAGGACACAACTCTATGTAATGAGAAAAACTTCCTAAGGTCATACTAGACCCCAATACTTGTGAAAAAAAAGAAAATATGTGCTTTGTCTAAGGGAGAATATCATGTTTTCGATAAAAAATAATGTATATCACGTCCCCTCTTTTTGGAATATTTTGTTTTTTTGTCTTTTTCAAATTTTTAACGAGCTTGAAAAAGAATAAAAGAATGCTACATTACAAAGGAGGAACGAGTGTTGCGGGAAATAAAACTATTTCTAAGTGCATGGAACATACTTATGTTTAGTGCAAGGAGATATGTGCAGGATAAGGACACTTGGGAAAATTCCTCCATGGGTCAAGGTGTCAGATCGTAGGGGAAAAAGGTGCTACAATGCTTGCATCTAAGGAATGCTTTAAAGGTTTAGTAATAGCAACATGAATTTGACATTAGGCCAAAGAAGAAAGGATGAGACATGTGATGCAAATACAACATGACACAACAAGACTCATTCCATGTGAATTTTTACGATCCCAGAGAAGGTAAGCTCTGTGGTTTTTCATGTTTAGAGAGTCTGAAAAACACTAAAAGAAGACTCCAAAGTATTCCTTTTTCGTAATTATTTCAGTTGGTCCAAAAAAGAGGTTAACTTATACCTAAAGGAAGTCTCTTCAAAACCATTTTAACGAGTGTGACATAGACAAGATCACTCGGCTATATATTCAATTTTAAGGAGTCCTAAAAGAGATTAACTATGGACTCACATAATTTTTCAAAATTTAGTCCCTTAGCCCGAAAAAGTATAAAACATAAATTAGGTGAACTCTCCTAGCAAGACATGTCTCCCGAGGCATACCTTTTTTCGGGGTAATCTATTGACCAGAAAAATGATTAAACTTATGCCAAATAGATATTCCTTTTGGACCAATTAACGAGTGTGAAAGGAACAAGGTCAATCGACAATATTTTCATATTTAGGGAGTCTGAAAATAACTTAACTATGGAATCCGAGGGGGTTCATTTTTCGTAGATAATCTCTAGGGCCATAAATAGAGATAAACCAAAACTAGAGATAATTCCCCTTTTTCACAAATTTAGTCTCTCAGGCCCGAAAAAGGGTTAAACTTACTCCTCAGAATACTCTCCTAGATAACCGAAGCTCCTAGGGCATACCTTTATTTGTAAATTAACCATTCGGACCGAAAAAGGGGTAAACTATCACTCGAAAAATGTGCCTTCAAATTTTAGTTTGACAAACATGAAGGGAAACAAGATCGCTCGACAATGTTTTCAATTTTAGAGAGTCTGAAAAGGGCTTAAAGAAGACTCCAGGGAGGCTTATTTTATGAAGTAATATGAATGAGACCGAAAAGAGTAAATCAATTATTGTTATATGTTGATTTCGAAGCTTAAGAGATCTTGAAAGACAACAAGCCATGCTCTTAAGGAGTCCTTTGGCTATAGGCTAGAAAAATATGAAGAAGAGTGAGGCTTCAACACACAGTCATGGCGGGAATAAAAGGACTCCCAAGCCTATGGAAAGAACTCAAAACATGGATGCCAAAATGTAGCAAAGGATCTACCTAGGGTATCCATGTAGAGGAAGGCTCTACCACCTAATTACAACACTTCTAAAGAATCCTAGAAGTTTATGTGTCGCACTTCGGTGGGGTTGATCCTAAGGCCAAATGAACCAGGAAATGGATAATGCAAAAATGAAAGTAGGGAAAAAAACCTAATATATATGCCAGTTTCAAGGTCAATACCTAACAGAACGGATCGATGTGATGAAAAAATGTCAAATAAAAAATGTCTCCAAGATCTTGCATATAAGGCCAATAACACTCATCCAGAAGTTAATAAATCCAATATAGATAGAAACTTCAAAAAATAAGAAGTGGTACGAAATACAATACTTGAAAATAACAAACCTAGACAATATAATATGGCACAAGGGATTGCACAACCTTACATCTCATGCATAGTATTGGTTCAGGTAGAGCCCACTTCTAGGCTCTGACCAAGATTCTCTTTGATGGTCAACCTAGAAAGTCTCCCAAAAGAGAAGAAAACACAAACCACAGTGTAATTCTTCCCATGGTATAGAAATTGTAGTCATGGCTTCAAGGACAAACTCATTTGAAGGAAATTCAATATCTTAGGAATCACGTGAACAAGGAGATTCAATAGTCCCAAAGGGTTAAGTAAACTAACCATGTTTCATATGATGATAGAGGTTCAGGCCAAGACTGGCAAGGTATATCGGTGAAGAATCACAAGCACAAGGGATTGAGGATATACAAACATTGAGATCATACTCAAAAGGATACTCAAAACCACTTGTACCAAGAGGGGCAAGCAAGGGCTCCCATGCCCCCATTGGATAACAAAATTGATCAACTGTTGAGACTATGTCTCGAGAAGGAAAACATGATTGTAGAGGTTCCTGCTCAGAAACAATTGAACATCGAGGAGAATATGCCACATAGTTTATCTGTGGTGGGGTAGAGTCTACACGAACACTAGTAACATATAAAGAGGAAGCCTAAACTAACACTGAATTAGGATGGTAATTATCATATTCCAATTGGTCAATAGTGATAGTTCTTCCATTGTGAGGGAAATGCATCATTAAGAAGAGTGTAGACACCACAACATTCATAGCATATACATAATCGCACTCAAGAGGCATATTGAAATCTAATGGGCCTTGCACCACTATAACATTGGCAAGGACAATCTTCCCACCTAATGGGATAGGAAATTGAGGAAGAATCCCCAAATATTCACTAGGACATCTATCAAAAGCCAACAACTCATGTGAAGAAGACACAAGATCGGGAGAGCCCAAAGATTTCCAAGCCAAGGAGGATAAAATACTTGCGGAGGCTCCTTCTTCCACAATGCATCGGTAAAAAAAAATTGAATTAGCTTCAACCTTATTTGAAAATGTGCAGAAGAAGGAACGTGAGGCTCAACAAGTTCGTTCCAATAAAAGGAAACCATCCTAGGATTTGGAAAGGGTGTGATCGAAGTGAGTGGAATGCCCCCTTGTTCTGAAAGTACTGAACTAGAAATGATAAAAACATAGTCGTTAAATACGCCATTCCCTATCAAAAGAGTGGGATCAACAAATATTGCATCATTTTGACCACTTTGGCAGACTTGACACTCTCTAAGAGAATAGTGGGATTAACCGAAGATTGCATCGACATGACCACTTCCTCAACCACTGGTTGAATAGGTTGCAAGAAAACATGGTCTAAAGGAGAATCACCCCCCAAAAGAGGAGTGGGGTTGGTCTACGATTGCATCAACACAACCACTTCATCAACTAAAGGTTGAATATACTTTGAGGAAAACTTAGAAGAATCAGAATCAGAAGATATTGTAAATAGAGACCACAATCTTCATGCCTCTGGAAGGCTAGGGCATAAATGATTAAGGTGATATCCCTTGTGAAACTTACAAGGGAACTTAGGCTTACATCCTGTCCATCTAGTTTTCTCAACATAATTAATTCCCCCAGCATGACTAGAAGTGGTTGGTTTCATATCACTTGTATGACTCACATTGATGAGAATTGTGCCCCCAACATGACTTGCAATGGTTGGTTGAAAATCACCAACATGACTTGCAGAGGTTGGTGATTGGTTGATAAAATGAATCACAGAGTCTACAGACCTATTGTCAGTATGACTAACCGTGACTGGAATTTTTCCCCCAACATGACTTACAGATTTTGGGTTCTTTCCCCCATCATGAATTATAGAGGCTAGGTGTTGGTATTCAACTTGACTTGTAGAGGTTGATGACCCATCTCCAACATGACTCGCAAAGGTTGGTGATTTCTTCTTCCTATTCTTCCTCTTTCTATTTCGTTTAGACTTTCAGTTACTAGTAGTTTTACTTTCACCAGAGA
>JASDQU010372867.1:0-15276 GCA_032191745.1 Picea mariana
GGGGATATTTAAAGTTGTTGGGTGAATTCCCACTTGCCTAGGTGTATGTAGAAATTAGTGGGTGAATTCATAATTTGTTGGGCGTATCTAAAGGTTTTCTGGGTGTTTTTATAGGGTGTGAGTTTCCCAATTCGTCCTTCAAACATTTATTTTCACCACTGGTTATCCAATTCGCTCTCTAATAATTTAGCTCCACTGCCAGTCAACCCATTCGTTTGTGGAGCGATTTTCTTCATTTTCTCTTGGTCGATTCATGAAGCTTGGCTAACATGGGATTGATAAATGATTGATGAATAGATTTCCTAGCTACTAGACTACATGTTATTTGAGGTGGAGGTACAAGAGTGTATGGCTTATCAAGAACAAAGAATATACCATTGCATTGACTACTGGTTTCTCATGTTCATACAATCCTAAGAATAGAGGGGTCACCGAATGATTGTAGTGTGCAAGGTACAAGTAGGTTGAGGCCTTACAACAGACATAGATGAGAGATTATACAGAAGCACAAATGAATATAGAACTAATGGATTTTGTGTAAACATAGCTCTCTATATAAGACTGAGATAGAGCACATAAATTAAATTCCTTCAAAGGTATCCATGTTGGTGAAGCGAGTGGGATATAAGTACCTCATTTACGGATTAGATGGTATCATAGAAATTTCATCCTTGACCAAGACACAACTTCCAGGACTATGAAAAAAATATTGTATACCGTAACATGGTAAAAGCAAGCATAGACAAGTTTGAAGATTTACAAGCCAACAATGTCGATATTAGACAAAAGAACGAGAGCTTGAAGGCACATGTTAATATGTTTAACCATAGGATGGACGAGATGTATAAGAATGTGGAGACATGTTCCCAATTTCTTCCATTAATCAAGAAGAAGTTTGAAGAAAGTTAATACACCCTCACAACAATCATGTCATATTGGGACAAGCACAACGCACAACTTGTGTACCTTAGTGAAAAAGTCATTCAATTGGATAGATGGCAAGAGGATAGGCTCATGTAGATGATGGATCGGTTGCAACCAGATTTGGAAGAGAAGGAGAAGCCCTTGGAAAGGATTCAAGTAATTGTCTAAGATCATAGAAAAGAAAGGCAACCTTCCGTGACCACTGCAGATACTAGCACCATGACTGAGACCACCTTTGTAAGATCACCTTCCTTAGACACCTATCAAGAGCAGCTTGGAGAATTTGAGAATCATACTAGAGGTATTGGCTCTAAAATTCTAATAAAAATGGGATATGATGGACAAGGGCTATGAACGCGGAGACAAGGCATCATGAGCCCCATTATAGCTACACCCTGGGCCAAGCATGAAGGCCTAGGATTTGATGGTAGAAGTGAAAAATCCATCACCATGAAGAAAACTATTTTTGTGAAGGAAAACAACATGTCAGATTTGGCTTGCTCATCAAGAGAATGAGTAACAATAGTGAGTGAAGGTGTCATCTCACCACCACGTCAACCTTCTTGTGAAATATTGAAGGAGAGAAACAATAAGGAGAGTTTGCAGACTCAACCCACAATCGAACCCCGAGAAAACAACACACTAATCAACAAAAGAAAGAAGAAGAAGAAGACCAAGAGTTCCAATTTATACAAGACATTTCTTGTTTCTCACTTCTTCAAGAAGAGAGGCCATACCATACACAATTGTTGGTATGCAAAGGCATGTTGTTTTTGTTGAAAAAAGAACATTATGAGGTAACCTACTGGAAGAAGAAATCCATGTTCCGCAAGTTTGATTGTTCCTAGAAGTTGAAGGGAAAGAAGGCTTCTCTAGTCCAAGAACACTCTCAAAGGAACTTGGAGAGGAGGAGTATGTCAAGCAATCCTTGTAACAAACACATACAAATTTTCCACCACTGCAAGTTGAGTGGACATTAGGAAGCAAAGTGTTGGTGGCTTCACCTAGAGATTTACCCCAAAAACCGAACAACAAAGAGAAGAGTTTGGAGAGTGAAGAAAGAAGGAGGTGATGAGTTACCCATGTCTCCTATTAAAGGAGAAGATGTGGCCCAAAGAGTTATAGTAGTACAAGAGATCATCTTCAACAACGAAGCACATAGTTACGTGATGGAATTTTGAGAGAGCAGAGAAGGATCTCAAGCATGAGATTCCATCTCTTTCATCACCCGCTGGTTGAATAATGACTTTCCAGTGGATGGACCAACTCTTACAACCAACATGTAGGGGTATACAAATCAATCATTAGAGTGACATGGCAATGAAGGGTTGTTTCCATGATGAGAAGAAACTGATCCTAGCAAAGGAATGTAGCCACACTTCTCTAGAAGAGTTGTTACGTGATGGAATCTTGCTGGGGTCACACTAGACATACACCGACATTTGACATGGCTTCATGATTTCCAAAATGGAATATCTCTAAGACAGAGAGGGAGATGAGAATGCGTGTTGAGTCTAGAGTTCGGATTTGGAGATTGTAGAGCCAAGAGTCAGTGAGGAGGCTTCTGCAATGAAGGAACAAGTGAGCCAAAACTAGAGCTAGATCCATAGCGAGGGATTAGAGCCAGTAGCCAAAGCTAGAGCTAGAGTCAGATCTATTTCCATAATCTAGAGTCAAATCCATGTTGCAAAGGAGAAGGCAGACATACAATGATCCATATTAGTTTCCTTGAGCTTTTGGGGACCAAAAGTCTCTTAATGGGGAGGTGTGATCTGAAATGGATCAAGATCGACGAATGGGTGTAAGACTCAGTACTTGTAATATTAAATTGAAAATTGATAAAGGTCAATAAACCTTGTAAAGGAATGTAAATTTGAAAAATATAATAGGAAAAAAATGAGAACATGAGAGGAAAATGAAAAATAAAATGTAATTTAATAATTGAACAAGGGAGAAGGATGGGGGATGGGAAATGAAGGGTCAGGTATATTGGCCTTCCCCCTACCCCCAACTCTCCTTATTTCTTCCCTCACTCTAATTTTATTTTGGCCAGGAGAGGAGGAGGCATAGTAAGCCATGAATGCAGTGTAACGAAAGATTTCCATAATAAAATACTGAGCTGCATTCGAAGATGGTTTTTCTCGTTTGGTTTTCCAGTACAAAATTTATGAGTTCACTGGTGACTGGTTGTGTTTGATTTCATTATGTTGAGAAAACAATTGTTGTGTTTTTCATTTTTGAGATGAGATATGGATTCCCATGTGTTTAATTGCTACCTATATATTTTTTTAATGAAGATGAAGAGCCACAACCACTGTCTAATGTCCATTGTCTGTTTCACGTTGAAGTTGAAGACCGATTGCTACTAAATTTTGTTTTGTTAGTTGAATGTACAATTTCTAGGAATCTAAAACAATTGTTAAGGCATTATTATCTATAGGGACTGTAATTATCACTCCATGGGAAGTTGATCTGTTCATGAGATGATTGATTACTCTTGCTGGTCGATTTCATTATTTTCCTGTTGGCTTAGCTCCCTTTGATTGAATTGAATACCATTGGGTTGAAGTCTTTATTGCTGGGGTGTTTTCCCCTTTGCTCATAAATCTTAGATGGAATATATATCAAAATCTGGGGTTGTCTGAGCATCCATTAGCTACCCACGATCCATATACACGTTTTTACAGTTTCACCCACTACCAATTTCACCCCAAACGTTTTCCTTTGTCGTTGAATTCTAGAGTCGACCTCCAAGACATTTTGACTCGTCTTGGGTTGCCAAAATTGTGGCAAGACTGTTTTCCTACACAATTGGTTATCGAATCCTCCCTCAAAGCTTTTTTTTCCATGACACCGGATGTCAAATTCGCCCTTACATTTTCTCTTTAGTTGTTAGTTGTTAAATACAACTTTCCAAGGTTTTCCCTTCGTGGTTGGTTATCGAATTTTCCTTTAATTATTTATTTTAATTCCAGGTCGACCCATTTCCGACAGGGTTCTTTCTTGGTTGATTTCCCCTTCCTCATTCGACTGACAACCATCCATAGTCGACCCAATCCACCCACACTTCGACCATGGTCTCTTTTAGTCGGTTTGTCTCATTTGGTCAACCTGACTTGGGTGAATTCAACTTGCTCGACTTTCTTGGATTCTGACTCGACTTGCCTCTCTTTCGACTCATCTTCCAATTTTCATTCGACTCGACTTGGATGAGCTACAATTATTTTGCGCGTTCTAAGAGGTTTCTCGACGTTTTAGATATTGCCAGGCGTTTTTGGAAGTTGTTGGGTGGATTCCTATAATCCTATGCAAATTTAGAAGTTTTCAAACACATTTATAACTGGTGGGGCATATTTAAAATTTGTTGGGTGAATTCACACTTTCCTAGGTATATGTAGAAGTTACTGGGTGAATTTAGAAGTTGTCAGATGTATCTAAAGGTTTCCTGGGTGTTTTTAGATGGTACGAGTTGCCCAATTCGTCCTTCAAGCATTTCTCTTCACCACTAGTTATCTAATTCTCCCTTTTATCATTTAGCTCCATTTCTAGTCAACCCATTCGTATGTGGAGTGATTTTCTTCGTTGTTTCTTGGTCTATTCATGAGGCTTGGCAAACATAACCTTGATAAATGATTGATGAATAGATTTCCCAACCAATGGACCATAGGATATTCAAAGTGGAGGTACAAGAGTGGATGGCTCATCAAGAACAAATAATTTACCATTGCATTGACAACTGGTTTCCCATGTTCAGACAAGCCTGAGAACATAGGGGTCACCAGCTGATTGTAGTGTGCAGGGTACAAGCAGGGAGAGGCCTTGCAACAGACAAAGAAGATATATTATAAAGAAGCACAGAGGAATAGAGGCCTAATGGATTTTGTGTAGACAAAGCTCTATATATAATACTAAGATAGAGAAAATAAATTAAATTTCCACAAAGGTATCTATGTTGGTGAAGTGAGTGGGCTATAAGTCCCTCATTTACATATCGATTAGTAAGGCCAAATGGCATCACCAAAAAATCATAATGACTTTCATGTGTTCTAAATGTTGTTTTGGGGATGTCTTCTTGCCCCATTTTGATTTGATGATATCCACAATGGAGATCCAACTTGGTAAAGAAAATTGCTCCTTGCAATTCATCTAGTAATTCATTAATGAAATGAATTTGAAACTTATCTTTAATATTCATTTTGTTGAGTTGTCTATAATCTGGACACATACACCATAAAGATTTTTCCCACACCCTCGTGTGAAAATGGAATGAGGGGACCCTTTTTTTTCACTTTATATTATAATTTCACATGTAGGGTGACACAAATCTTCATTTTATGTCATTTTTTTTAGTTTTACATCAAGATTGCATTGAACATGCATTAACTATTCTAACACATACATGGAGTGCATGTTGTATTTGTGTTGAGTTTGTGTTGCTTCCATGACACAAAGTGAATATATATACAACATAATGTTGCAAAAATATGATGCATGCTCAGAAACAAAAAATAAATCTAGCAAGGGGCTTGAGGGATGTAATGATGCAAATCTATGATGCTACAACCCCACATTGTAGTAGTGTTCAATATGTGTTTCACTTGATATAACTTGTCTCCTTGAAATTTGCAAGCAAGGGGTTTGATGCATTAGAATATCTATGATATCCTTGGAGCTAAGGGAGTTTTTACATGTCTTAATCCCAAATGATTATATAAGAATTCCCAATAATGATTACATGATTGTTAGTCCTTGATCTCAAGATGTTTCCTTTTTCAACCACTAAATTCTTTACTTCATTGTCCACACCCATCCTCAAATCCCATGCATACGCTACTTCAATATTTGCTTCGAGAATTCTTATATTCCTCCTCACACCTGGAATTTATTACTCTCTATATTCAAATAATAGCTTACAAGACTGGTTGAGGGTTGGAATAAAAAACCTTTTACTTGTGGATGTGAGTGCTTGCTGAGACAATTGACAATGGTGTTTGGTAAGGTACATATGTCATGAATATTTAAGTCTTATGAAAGGAGTTGTTCAATCTAGTAAGATCAGTTGGAGATTAGAATAGAAATCAAGTTCTTATGTTTATGGATATTAGTCCTTAACCAAAATATGAAGCCATGGTGTTTGATAAAATATCCACATCATTAACATTTTATTCATATGAATAAAGTAACAATACTGCTTGAAGTTGCAAAATAATAATAATAATGGCATAAATACACCCTCATGAAAGTCAAGATGGTGGACATATAGTTATGCATCTTTGCACAAATAAACCTATTTTTTTAAACTTTTGAATACAAATCTTTAACCCAAATATTAAATTAAAGTGTTTCATAAAGTGTGTCATTTAAATCTTTAAATTTGTGAAAAACATTATCATCGTTTAACAGTAATGTTGGGAGATTGGGATTGACGACCTTTTACATGGGATATAAATCCTTAATTAAAAATTCATGAATCCTTAATTAAAAACTTATGAGGGAAAAAATCATTAGGACTTAAAGTATGTAAATAGTATATTGTCAAAGGCTTTATTGTAAAATCCATTATAAGCATGGAACAATGTGACCACGACATGTGTTTTGAACTTGCAATGTCTCCAAAGTGGATTTTCCACCCTTCTTGTCTTCCACTCAAAGGGAATCTCTCTAATAACTCAGGGGTTTGCTAGAGAACACAACGACAATGAATTGATATTTATATGATTCATTATTTATTATTGTGATATTTATATGATTCATTATTTATTATAATAATATTTATATTATTTATATATTATGATCTCTTTTTATTATTTATTATTGTGATATTTATATGATTTATTTAATAGGCCATTTCTTATAATAAAAACCCATCATCAAAGATCAATATAGTAATCCAACATAAAATAATTGTGTTTCTTTTCAAACTTCTAGAAGGCCCTTTGAAAACCCTTTAAAGACACGTGAGATGCAACAACGCCAAGGACTTATTTTTTCTTTCAAACTCCTAAAAGGAAACAAATTATTAAACACTTGGTCCAGGGGCACATCTTAATGTGTACATGGTATATGGAAATGTCTAGATCAACTATTATCATCATTCATCACTACTCCAAAAGGACAACTCTAAATTTCAAGGAGGGTCATATGCAGATATAAATATATCACTAATACAAAAGGACAACTCTAAACTTCAAGGAGGGTCATTCACATATATAAACATAAAGAAGGATCATATAGAAAGAGGTTGAAAGTGGTATATATAGAAAGAGAGATATGAAAACATGTTTTGAAAGAGTTAATTGTATTTATATTTTAAATAAATTTAATTAAAATAAAAATAAAAATGTTTAAAAATACAAAAAAAAATTAATTATATATAAAATGGGATATGAAAACATGTTTTGAAATAGTTAATTGTATTTACATTTTTAAAAAAATTTAATTAAAAAAAAAAATGTTTAAAAATAAAAAAAATTTAGTAAGAGTTTTTGTTATTGATTGGTGAACCGATATTGGTGATGATTCAATTCTCCCATACATAATGGGATGTTTAACCCTATTTTTACATGTCATTAATTTATGCATGTATCATTTGTGCCTTTTCATGGTGAATGTAATTATCATGATAAAGTGTAGTTATATGGTCTTTAACTTAAACATAAATGTACAAGTCATTAAACAAGTATTTTGTATTTTTGCATTGTTTTAGCATGATACCTTCATGCCCAACAATGTGATGGTTGTGTGACAGTGATTACAATAAGTATTTTTGCATTGTTTTAGCATGATACCTTCATGCCCAATAATGTGATGGTATTTTTGCATTGTTTTAGCATGATACCTCCATGCCCAATAATGTGATGGTAGGGTGACTTTTAAGGTTTTTACTAATTTCGTTAAAAGGCTATGTTGTTGGTTTATGTTTTGTTAATCATATTTATGGTTATGGTTTATTTATTTAATTATTTTATGGTATGTGTATAAATAAAATGAATGTGCATTTGAATACATAAAGGTGTGATCATTTTTGAGAGAGAAAAAACTTATTTTTAAGTGTTGTTTTAATGTATTGTGTTCTTTTACAATAGATGTAAGGTGAAAACCTTAGATGAAGAGCACAATTAGGAAGGGAGTTTTAAAAGGAACTTTTGTTTCTATAATTTTGTTGTAAAATTTAGAGAAAATAGAAGAATATTTATAAATGAAAGTTGATGCATTTTAAAAATAGATTCATGACTAGATCTAAATGATTTATGATAAGAAAATAGTGATTAAAAGTAATCAATTAAACTAGTTAAAGTTAGAAGAATGCTTCTCGAACTTGTCCCAAAGAATTCAGGAACAAAAGAAAATATTGAATCTCATATAGTTATTTATTGTTGACCTTCACCCCACTAAAAATATATTGAAGGTTATTGACACTCTTAAGGTAAGCATCTAAACTAGTTTGGAAAACCATAAAGATCTTGACTTCAAGCTTAAAAGAGTGGATACCACATCGGATCACATGGAAACTACAACTTAAATCCAAAGCAATCACCTATCATAGATTTAGTTTTTCATGAAAATCTTGAAAATAAATCCAATTATAGCCAAATGCATTTAACCTAAGCATCAGAGGTGTGATGATACAAGATAAACCAATTGACTTTGACAAGACAATGAATTCTTGCATTGCACTTTAAAATGAAATGAAATCCTTCCAAAGAGGGAGTGGTTCACCTATGATGAATCTCTCACTATCAAGTGATGTAGGGCCATTGAGGTTAGTTTGCATATCCCAATTTGAAAATACTCATGATTACAAGAAAAGGAAAGACAAGCTTATCAAAGTAGATATAGAGTTTAAGACATCATAATATGTGGATTCCTAATTGGAAAGAGATGATAAAATGGATAAGATAATGTGGATATCTTGAGTGAAGGTTGTTATTAATTGGAACACCATAGATAATGACAAATTCTTTATGTAGAAGAAAGATGTGGGCGTTGGAACTTTATGCTACAAAATTCCAAAGTTTCTACAAGAGTGAGTTGTGGGTGTTCGATTCTTGTAATATGGATTGCATGGAACCATTTTTGGCTTTAGAAATCTGAAGTCACTACTATAGAACTGGGAGTAGGATAAATTATAAATGGTCAAGAGGAATCATCCATGCATTGTAGAAGGGAATCTAAAGGAAATCATTGGAGAACATATTTTAAAAAAATGTGCTATAGAAGGAAATTTGAAAGGACACACTAAAAAATAAGAATCACCTAGGGAAGAGAAATCAATATTGAGTTGGGAAATGAAGAGACAAGACACTAGAATGTTAATAATGGTGGATGAAGGAGGTAGGTGAGAAGACTAGTTGGAAGATGTAAGGTGAATGGTTTCCATGGGAGAAGAAAAATAGAAGAGTTGAGTAGGAGTTAGGTAGCTCTCTGCAGTATGAAGAATAAAGAGCCAACATGATCTAGATTGGATCATTATATTATTTTTCATCTATCTCGATGCTTTCAAAGTGGAAAAAATTGGAGGAATTATCTTGCAGGGTTGTTTAAATGGTAGCTCATGTTATCACAGGATTTGTACTTATGCAAATCCCGACATAAGACTCCCAAATCTTGTGTAACTATGGAAGAACCTACCACTGTAACCTTAGCAAGGAATACCCTCGTTTTAATGATGTAAGAGGTCCACCACAAGGGAGGCTTTCCTGGTGACCTCAAGGAATCAAATAAAAAGTTTATTAGCCAATCCTATCACCCCCTATCTTGATCATAAAAAGATTGTTCTAGGTTAAGGAAAATAAGAGGTTTGAAGATGATTTGGTACCTTCCTAGAACAAGAACACTTTATAGCACATATATAACAATTTACAAGTCAAAGTATGAAATAAACACCTCTTTTAGGTACTAGACAAGTTAGATTGCTATAGTTGTTGCAAATTGCAGCAATAAACCAGTCTTATAACAATATCAACAATAAATAATTCTTAGAAATACAACATTTGACCATGAAAAATTAGCATACATCCAATATAATATTACCCAATTGTTAGATGTTATCTATGAGTAAGTTAAGCCACCTTTAGATTAGTGTATGCAACAAATTAATGTGATTTAGAAGGTTGTAGTAAGCCTTTTATAAACACAACACATTATTTTTTTTTTGTTTGTTAGTTTGTCTGTGACATGTGGGACTAACCCGTGGCTAAGAAACTGCGGCTCAGGGGAATCTAAGCCATGAAAATCACCCGAGGATCGCACTCGGCCTGGGCCACACCAACCCTTAACATGGCTGGATTTTTTTTCCCCGCAGGTTTCGAACCGGTGACTTTAACATCACGGAGTGCCTTAACAGCACACTCCGTCACGGACTGTCATACACCTCGGGGACAACACAAGACATTCTTAAATGAGTTTGTCAATGTTAGTTTTAATATAGTTAGAGGAATGCTTGGGAGTGTTGAGAAAGTGAGTTCATCAATCAATTCACCATGATAATTCTTTAAGACTAATGCCTTTTAGGGGTTATGATGTCTTTCAAATGAAACTAAGCTTGAATATTGACCTATTTAAAGCCAATAGGTAGGATTCAAACCCTAAGCTGCAAGCACATTTGGGCCTTAGGCTTTGAATATTGAGGAGGAATTCTAGGGTGCAAACACATTTGGGCCCTAGAAACCATTTCTCCCTTCTTGTAGCTTCAACTAGGTCAAGATCAATTATCTAGGGATAAAATCCTAAAGTGATAGCACTTTAGGGATTTCGGGTTCTAACCCTAGAAAGGAAAATTCTCAAATTCTAGATAGATATCACCTTGTGAGAGGAAGAAACACTTATGTTCCTCTCTTAGGGTTTCAATAACAAGACCAAGGATGATTTTAAGGATGGAAATTTATATTAAAATGTAGAAACATCAACTAATATTACTAGTCCTTAATATGCAAAATGTAAAATGTTTGGCGATGGTTTTGTAAAAATATTCAAATTTCTAAGGATTTTATATACTTTCTATAAACTTTTGGCGATTTTTAAGGTAATATAATTTTATTCTATGGAATTTGTGTGAATCATTTTTAGAAAAAATGTAAATTGGCGAATAATTTTTTGGGAAAAGCCATGGAAAATTATCCCATTTGTGAAATTTATCCCCTAAAATCATCTATGAACAAGACTTATTGCAATAAAATAACAATTTCACCATGAACATTAATATCATAAACAATAATTGCAGAAATGCACTTAGTTCATCCAAGAAACCAATATATTTTCACCCTAATTGCATAAATATTCATCCAAAATCATCAAGAACCATCCATAAGAGACCTTCCAAGCATATCACATGAGAGAGAAGAGCTAATTACCCATATAGGGCCAAAATTTCAGAAGTGTAGTCTCACAAAGGTGAGAAGTGATGATGATAAAATGAAAGTGAGGTTTAGCCTTTTTATATGAGGCTAACCTCACATATTTTTCCACATAATTTGTCAACAAAAAATTACAAGTGGCGCTAACCCCTCATTTAACCTTTACAACAGCTAAAAGTGCAAAAATAAATCAAAATAGCCCACACGTGTGGGACGTCAAGGCCCTTTCAGAAAGAAGGAGGCATCCAAATGCCATGTGGCATAAATCTAGAGTAGGGTGGGAGCAAGCGATGTCTCTCCTCATCAAAATCATGCCATGTTTCATCAATACACCATATATGCATCAAACCCTAGCTTCATCATACCCTAGAAGGAGACATCATCACCATAACAGGGAAAATGTCTTGGACCCAAGGCCAACATCCAGGCTCTAGGAAGTTACATGTCATCTCTGCAATGTCTATGAATGTCCTCTATTGCAACGTCCCTAGTCCTCATGCAAAATAATTCTCTAGGTACTCTACCCAACCTGTGGGGATTCCAACCCATCTATGTGCAATCATGACTCACTCTACTTCTATCAAGCCCATATGTCCATCATTCTGGGTTCTAAGGATGTGAGAGCCAATATTTGAGTGTGATGAGTCATTGGATGACCCACTTCTCTCCATCACATGTGCCAAGGTCCTACAATAAAGGCACAACTTCTTGGGTACAATCCTAGGATGTCCCTCAAAGAACCATGTTAGGGACATCCATGTTGGAATACTAAGAGGGGGTGGGGGGGGTGTGAATCAATATTAATACTTTTTAATCCTTTTTAACCACAATTTTTACTTTATGAGAATATTATCAATAACATTCCATATGAGAAGTATGCATAAGCAATGAACAATAAGAAATCACACATAAACACAGTACACCAATAATTTTACATGGAAACCCAATGCGAGAGAAAACCATAGAATGATTTTCTTATATTTTCAAAAGAAATACATTCATAGGAAGCTCCAACTTCATTTTTTTCCAACTGCAACTGGAAGGAGACTACAACCCCCTAGTTTCTTAGGCTCCAACATGAAGGAATATACAAATCCTTGATTCTCTGGCTCCAACCAGAAGGAGGCTACAACCACCTATGTTCTCTAGCTACAACTGGAAGGTGGATAAATCCAACCATCCTTGCCTCGTCCAACCATCCTGAAGTATAAGTGTCAAGTAACTGTTGAAACCACTGTCAGTCTGTCACTACGAAATCTGTCACTGTAAACATGTACCAATATGTACCAATAACCTGTATTCAACCCGGACCAATAACCTGTAGTCAACCTGTACCAATAACCTGTAGTCAACCTGTACCAATCATCTCCTCAACAGATCAGATATGATAACATATATCTCATAGGTACCCAATATCACAAGAATATAGCTCAAACCATGTGCAACTATTTCTCTCTAATCATGTGCCATACATATGCAAAAAATCATAACCATGTATAATAAACCCTCACATCAACCAAACATCAAAACCTCACTATTATGGAGCCTCAAACTGTACCAACAACTTCAACAACACACCTCAACCAAAATCCCTCAACCATGTACCAAGAAATACAAGATATGCCTCAACAATCAACCCAACAAGATGTACCAATGATAAATACCAAACATACCAACACTGTACCTCTGTAGATATATCTCATACAATATGTACCATACAACCAATAGTATCTCTAGGGAAAATCCTCAATCTCCCATAACCATATCTCATGAAAACAACAACAACCAACTACCAATAATCATATAGCATACCTTTTGAACCTGTATATAGTTTTGATGTAGCTGGTCACTATTGAACTTCCTGTAGCCTCTGCTCAACCTTTGCAACCCGAATCACCTCTCATCCTCAAGTTTGATAGTGCCTCATGTGATGCAGGTGAGGTGTTAAGCATGGCTTCACATGTCAGGCTCTAGGAAACCCACGGGGGTGCCTCGCAAGAAGTCTACTGTGTGACCCATGGGGATGACCCTAACTAGGGTTTTTCATGATCTTTTCGCTCTTCACTGTGGCTACAAAACCTTTCTGTTACTCTACCTTCGCTTCCTTAGACTTGCACAACTTTAGATGTATCAATGAGTACCTACAATAAACCTTTCACAACAATAGATATTTAATGTGCTCAATAGATTCTCATGGGAGTCCCTTTCTCTCTTATTTATACTCTCCAGGTGGCTTCCTTTAGGGGTTATCTTCTAATTGTTTTACCCAGCTTCCCTCTTTCAGAGCTAACTCACTTTCAACTAATTTACCCACTTGCAATCACTTTATCCATAAATAGTAAACTCATCACTTCTTGTTGCAACTAATTAATTTTAATTATTTTCATATTGCAACAACTTAACCCATGATTAACTCCTAGTTACAACCACTTTGACTAGTAAACTTCTTCTGGGAGATTCTAGATAACTCATGAAGGTTCTCCAACTTCACTACTCCATATCTGCTTAACTGTGAAGAACTACATGACATACCACATATCGCCAAAAATGACACAACATATACTATCTATCCATGATAGTCTTACTTGCATATTCACCGACCTTCATGTCCAAAATACCTTGAACTAACTCGGGCTCCTTAACCATACCTATGCAGCTACCATAATTTTCTACTAGACTTGCTTCAAGGGTTGACATCAATGAAAACCAACCCAATTTAGGAACAGTCCAAAACAAATCAAAGTATAAAACATGGTTAGCCAAAGTTCATAAGAAACATTAGTCCTTAAA
Source organism: Picea mariana (assembly GCA_032191745.1). Lineage (NCBI taxonomy): Eukaryota > Viridiplantae > Streptophyta > Pinopsida > Pinales > Pinaceae > Picea > Picea mariana. The sequence continues at coordinate 14,070 of JASDQU010372867.1, forward strand.
ACATGCAAAGTAAGCTGCAACTTAAGATATAATCCATGTAAGATAATTCATCTCAATATCCCCTTCAAGCATTAGCCTAGAACCCCATGTGAGTTAACAATTTTAAGTATGGGAGGGCCATCATCCAACCCTATTAGGTGTGCCACCTACACAGGAAATAAAATAACCCAGGTAGAGGGATAGGTCCTGAGAGTGACAAGGGAAAGTAAAAACCCTTCAAGAGTAAGTGTGAAAGTGACATGGTTTTATAACGTACTTCATGGCTAATGGTGTCATTGAATCCATTTATATGAGCACATTTGTGGAGGTTGTGCTTTCTCTTGATTTACCCCATATTTATGTTCTTTTTTTTCCAATCCCCCTTGTTTTCCTTTTTCTAAGTCATGTTTTGTTATATATTTTCTAGTCCCCTTTATAAGGTTTCAAGCCATTAACATTGCATTTTTTGGATTGGGGTGAGCACTGAAAGAGTAGAGCTCAAGTTTGGACCATATTTTGTTTTTCCTCTTTTATATCATTCCTTTCTTTCTTTAGCATCGGTTTCTTAATATTTTCATAGCAATTGCAAAACAACCTTTGGGCCTTCATCCCCTCTTCTCATGAGAAAATGGACCATGACCCATTACTGAATTTTAGTACACTATGAAAGGATCTAGGATATAAAGTGTTAAGTATGGAGGGGAATATAACGTTACCCTTGAGAGCCCCCCCCCAATAGTACCCCTTTTCCTTGGGCGGTGACAACACGGGACTAGGGAACAAAAGTTGACCACTAAGATGAAACAAGGAAATTGACACAATTTCCCAAACCAATGATCCATTATAAAACTTCAAGCAAATATCCTCATCCACACGCATGAAAAACAAAGCACAACACTTTGCATGAAATAATGAATAACATACCTCATGGTGACAATGGCTTAGCATCTCCCATACTATGGGTTGCTTGAATGAGATGAGCCTTGGTTGAATTTTAGCTGTAAAGTTGAATGAGGGGGGATGTTGGGCTACCATATGTGGACATGTTGATCATAATCATGGTTAGGATCATGTTCTACATTACAAGCCATGAGACATGATCTCCTCTAGTTACCTGTAGGCATGGGGGGGATAACATATGTATCCAACATGAGGACATGTGCTTAGCGTAGAGCGCATGAGAACATCAACATATTTGGTTTTTCAAGACCTGCAATCCTACACCCAA
>JASDQU010372867.1:15326-35323 GCA_032191745.1 Picea mariana
CATTTTGATTTGATGATATCCACAATGGAGATCCAACTTGGTAAAGAAAATTGCTCCTTGCAATTCATCTAGTAATTCATTAATGAAATGAATATGAAACTTGTCTTTAATAGTCATTTTGTTGAGTTGTCTATAATCTGGACACATACACCATAAATCTTTTTCCCACACCCTCGTGTGAAAATTGAATGAGGGGACCCTTTTTTTTCACTTTATATTTTAATTTCACATGTAGGGTGACACAAATCTTCATTTATGTCATTTTTTTTAGTTTTACATCAAGATTGCATTGAACGTGCATTAACTATTCTAACACATAGATGGAGTGCATGTTGTACTTGTGTGGAGTTTGTGTTGCTTCCATGACACAAAGTGAATATATATACAACATAATGTTGCAAAAATATGATGCATGCTCAAAAACAAAAAATAAATCTAGCAAGGGGCTTGAGGGATGTAATGATGCAAATCTATAATGCTATAACCCCACATTGTAGTAGTGTTCAATATGTGTTTCACTTGATATAACTTGTCTCCTTGAAATTTGCAAGCAAGGGGTTTGATGCATTAGAATATCTATGATATCCTTGGAGCTAAGGGAGTTTTTACATGTCTTAATCCCAAATGATTATATAAGAATTCCCAATAATGATTACATGATTGTTAGTCCTTGATCTCAAGATGTTTCCTTGTTCAACCACTAAATTCTTTACTTCATTGTCCACACCCATCCTCAAATCCCATGCATACGCTACTTCAATACTTGCTTCGAGAATTCTTATATTCCTCCTCACACTTGGAATTTATTACTCTCTATATTCAAATAATAGCTTACAAGACTGATTGAGGGTTGGAATAAAAAACCTTTTACTTGTGAATGTGAGTGCTTGTTGAGACAATTGACAATGGTGTTTGGTAAGGTACATATGTCATGAATATTTAAGTCTTATGAAAAGAGTTGTTCAATCTAGTAAAATCAGTTGGAGATTAAAATAGAAATCAAGTTCTTATGTTTATGGATATTAGTCTTTAACTAAAATATGAAACCATGGTGTTTGATAAAATATCCACACCATTAACATTTTATTCATATGAATAAAGAAACAATACTGCTTGCTTGAAGTTGCAACTCAATAATAATAATAATGGCACAAATACACCCTCATGAAAGTCAAGATGGTGGACATATAGTTATGCATCTTTGCACAAATAAACCTATTTTTTTTTAACTTTTGAATACAAATCTTTAACCCAAATATTAAATTAAAGTGTTTCATAAAGTGTGTCATTTAAATCTTTAAATTTGTGAAAAGCATTATCATCATTTAACAATAATGTTGGGAGATTGGGATTGACGACCTTTTACATGGGATATAAATCCTTAGTTAAAAACCCATGAATCCTTAATTAAAAACTTATGAGGGAAAAAATCATTAGGACTTAAAGTATGTAAATAATGTATATTGTCAAAGGCTTTATTGTAAAATCCATTATAAGCATGGAACAATGTGACCATGACATGTGTTTTGAACTTGCAATGTCTCCAAAGTGGATTTGCCACCCTTCTTGTCTTCCACTCAAAGGGAATCTCTCTAATAATTCAGGTGTTTGCTAGAGAACACAACGACAATGAGTAGTAATACGTGGCTACAAATGTAATTTGATTCATGTTGTGATATGATTATGTAGTATAATCTTCTTATTATGATATTTGTATAATTCATTTACTATTGCATCCTTTTTATGATGTATTATTGTGATATTTATATGATTCATTATTTATTATAATAATATTTATATTATTTATATATTATGATCTCTTTTTATTATTTATTATTGTGATATTTATATGATTTATTTAATAGGCCATTCCTTATAATAAAAAACCATCATCAAAGATCAATATAGTAATCCAACATAAAATAATTGTGTTTCTTTTCAAACTTCTAGAAGGCCCTTTGAAAACCCTTTAAAGACACGTGAGATGCAACAACGCCAAGGACTTTTTTTTTCTTTCAAACTCCTAAAAGGAAACAAATTGTTAAACACTTGGTCCAGGGGCACATCTTAATGTGTACATGGTATATGGAAATATCTAGATCAACTATTATCATCATTCATCACTACTCCAAAAGGACAACTCTAAACTTCAAGGAGGGTCATATGCAGATATAAATATATCACTATTACAAAAGGACAACTCTAAACTTCAAGGAGGGTCATATACATATATAAACATAAAGAAGGATCTTATAGAAAGAGGTTGAAAGTTCTATATATATATATATAGAAAGAGAGATATGAAAACATGTTTTGAAACAGTTAATTGTATTTATATTTTAAATAAATTTAATTAAAATACAAATAAAAATATTTAAAAATATAAACAATTAGTTATATATAAAATGGGATATGAAAACATGTTTTGAAATAATTAATTGTATTTAATTTTTTAAGAAATTTAATTAATTTTTTTTTTTTTTTAAATATGAAAAATTTAGTAAAAGTTTTTGTTATTGATTGGTTAACCGATATTGGTGATGATTCAATTCTCCTATACATAATGAAATGTTTAACCCTATTTTTACATGTCATTAATTTATGCATGTATCATTTGTGCCTTTTCATGGTGAATGTAATTATCATGATAAAGTGTAATTATATGGTCTTTAACTTAAACATAAATGTACAAGTCATTAGAACAAGTATTTTGTATTTTTGCATTGTTTTAGCATGATACCTTCATGCCCAACAATGTGATGGTTGTGTGACAGTCATTACAATAAGTATTTTTGCATTGTTTTGCATGATACCTTCATTCCCAATAATGTGATGGTATTTTTGCATTGTTTTAGCATGATACCTCCATGCCCAACAATGTGATGGTAGTGTGACTTTTAAGGTGTTTACTAATTTCGTTAAAAGGCTATGTTGTTGGTTTATGTTTTGTTAATCATATTTATAGTTAGGGTTTTTTTATTTAATTATTTTAAGGTATGTGTATAAATAAAATGAATGTGTATGTGAATAAACAAAGGTGTGATCATTTTTGGGAGAGAAAAAACTTATTTTTGAAGTGTTGTTTTAATGTATTGTGTTCTTTTATAATAGATGTAGGGTAAAAACCTTAGATGAAGAGCATAACTAGGAAGGGAGTTTTAAAAGGAACCTTTGTTTCTATAGTTTTGTTGTAGAATTTAGAGAAAATAGAAGAATATTTATAAATAAAAGTTGATGCATTTTAAAAATAGATTCAAGACTAGACCTAAATGATTTATGATAAGAAAAGAGTGATTAAAAGTGATCAATTAAACTAGTTAAAGTTAGAGGAATGCTTCTCGAACTTGTCCCAAAAAATTCAGGAACAAAAGAAAATATTGAATTTCAGGTCAATAATATAATATACATATAGTTACTTATTGTTGACCTTCACCCTACTAAAAATATATTGAAGGTTATTGACACTCTTAAGGTAAGCATCTAAACTAGTTTGGAAAACCATAAAGATCTTGACTTCAAGCTTGCAAGAGTGGATACCACATCAAATCACATGGAAACTACAACTTAAATCCAAACAAATCACCTATCATAGATTTAGTTTTTCATTAAAATCTTGAAGATAAATCCAATTATAGCCAAATGCATTTAACCTAAGCATTAGAGGTGTGAAGATACAAGATAAACCAATTGAATTTGACAAGACAATGAATTTTTGCATTGCACATTAAAATGAAATGAAATCCTTCCAAAGAGGGAGTGGTTCACCTATGATGAATCTCTCACTATCAGGTGATGTAGGGGCATTGAGGTTAGTTTGCATATCCCAATTTGAAAACACTCATGATTACAAGAAAAGGAAAGACAAACTTATCTAAGTAGATATAGAGTTTAAGACATCATAATATGTGGATTCCTAATTGGAAAGAGATGATAAAATGGATAAGATATTGTGGATATCTTGAGTGAAGATTGTTATTAATTGGAACACCATAGATAATGACTAATTTTTTATGTAGAAGAAAGATGTGGGCATTGGAACTTTATGCTACAAAATTCCAAAGTTTATACAAGAGTGAGTTGTGGGTGTCCGATTCTTGTAATATGGATTGCATGGAACCATTTTTGGCTTTAGAAATCCAAAGTCACTACTATAGAACTGGGAGCAGAATAAACTATAAATGGTCAAGAGGAATCATCCATGCATTATAGAAGGGAATCTAAAGGAAATCATTGGAGAACATATTTTAAAAAAATGTGCTACAGAAGGAAATTTTAAAGGACACACTAAAAAATAAGAATCACCTAGGGAAGAGAAATCAATCTTGAGTTGGGAAATGAAGAGACAAGACACTAGAATGTTAACAATGGTGGATGAAGGAGGTAGGTGAGAAGACTAGTTGGAATATGTAAGGTGAATGGTTTCCATGGGAGAAGAAAAATAAAAGAGTTGAGAAGGAGTTAGGTAACTCTCTGCAGTATGAAGAATAGAGAGCCAACATGATCTAGATTGGATCATTATATTATTTTTCATCTATCTCGATGCTTTCAAAGTGGAAAAAATTGGAGGAATTGTCTTGCAGGGTCGTTTAAATGGTAGCTCATGTTATCATAGTATTTGTACTTATGCAAATCCCAACATAAGACTCCCAAATCTTGCGTAACTATGGAAGAACCTACCACTGTAACCTTAGTAAGGACTCCCCTCATTTTAATGATGTAAGAGGTCCACCACAAGGGAGGCTTTCCTAGTGACCTCAAGGAATCAAATAACAAGTTTATTAGCCAAGCCTATCACCCCCTATCTTGATCATCGAAATATTGTTCTGGGTTAAGGAAAGGAAGAGGTTTGAAGATGATTTGGTACCTCCTAGAACAAGATCACTTTATAGCACATATATAACAATTTACAAGTCAAAGTATGCAATAAACACCTCTTTTAGGTACTAGACAAGTTATATTGTTATAGTTGTTGCAAATTGCAGCAATAAACCAGTCTTATAACAATATCAACAATAAATAATGCTTAGAAATACAACAATTGACCATGAAAAATTAGCATACATCCAATATAATATTACCCAATTGTTAGATGTTATCTATGAGTAAGTTAAGCCACCTTTAGATTAGTGTATGCAACAAATTTATGTGATTTAGATGGTTGTAGTAAGCCTTTTATAAACACAATACATTATTTTTTTTGTTTGTTTGTTAGTTTGTCCATGACATGTGGGACTAACCTGTGGCTAAGAAACCACGACTCAGGGGCATCTAAGACATCAAAATCACCCGGGGATCACACTCGGCCTGAGCCACACCAACCCTTAACATGGTTGGATTTTTTGTCCTCGCAGGTTTCGAACCGGTGACTTTAAATTTCAAATTTCTAAGGATTTTATATACTTTCTATACATTCTTGGCGATTTTTAAGGTAATATAATTTTATTCTATGGAATTTGGGTGAATCGTTTTTAGAAAAAATGTAAATTGGCGAATCCTTTTTTGGGAAAAACCATGGAAAATTATCCCATTTGTGAAATTTATCCCCTAAAATCATCTATGAACAAGACTTATTGCAATAAAATAGCAATTTCACCATGAACATTAATATCATAAACAATAATTGCAAAAAAGCCCTTAGTTCATCCAAGAAACCAATATATTTTCACCCTAATTGCATTAATATTCATCCAAAATCATCAAGAACCATCCATAAGAGACCTTCCAAGCATATCACATGAGAGAGAATAGCTAATTACCCATATAGGGCCAAAATGTCAGAAGTGTAGTCTCACAAAGGTGAGAAGTGATGATGATAAAATGAAAGTGAGGTTTAGCCTTTTTATATGAGGCTAACCTCACATATTTTTCCACATAATTTGTCAACAAAAAAATACAAGTGGCGCCAACCCCTCATTTTACCTTTACAAATGCTAAAAGTGCAAAAATAAATCAAAATAGCCCACACGTGTGGGACATCAAGTACCTTTCAGAAAGAAGGGGGCATCCAAAGGCCATGTGGCATAAATCTAGAGTAGGGTGGTAGCAAGTGATGTCTCTCCTCATCAAAATCATGCCATGTTTCATCAATACCCCATATATGCATCAAACCCTAGCTTCATCATACCCTATAAGGTGACATCATCACCATAACAGGGAAAATGTCCAGGACCCAAGGCCAACATCCAGGCTCTAGGAAGCTACATGTCATCTCTGCAATGTCTATGAATGTCTTCTATTGCAATGTGCCTAGTCCTGGTGCAAAATAAGTCTCGAGGTACTCTACCCAACCTGTGGTGATTCCAACCCATCTATGTGCAATCATGACTCACTGTGCTTCTATCAAGCCCATATGTCCATCATTCTAGATTTTAAGGATGTGAGGGCCAATATTTGAGTGTGGTGAGTCACTGGATGATCCACTTCTCTCCATCACATGTGCCAAGGTCCTACAATAAAGGCACAACTTCTTGGGTACAATCCTAGGACGTCCCTCAAAGAACCATGTTAGGGCCATCCATGTTGGAATACCGAGAGGAGGTGGGTGGGTGAATCAATATTAATACTTTTTAATCCTTTTTAACCACAATGTTTACTTTATGAGAATATTATCAATAACATTCCATATGAGAAGTATGCATAAGCAATGAATAATAAGAAATCACACATAAACACAATACACCAATAATTTTACATGGAAACCCAATGCGAGAGAAAACCATAGAATGATTTTCTTATATTTTCAAAAGAAATACATTCATAGGAAGCTCCAACTTCATTTTTTTCTAGCTGGAACTGGAAGGAGACTACAACCCCCTAGTTTCTCAGGCTCCAACCTAAAGGAAGATACAAATCCCTGATTCTCTGGCTCCAACCAGAAGGAGGCTACAACCACCTATGTTCTCTAGCTACAATTGGAAGGTGGATACATCCAACCATCCTTGCCTCATCCAACCACCCTAAAGTATAAGTGTCAAATAACTATTGAAACCACTGTTAGTCTGTCACTATGAAATCTGTCACTGTAAACATGTACCAATAACCTATATTCAACCAGTACCAATAACTTGTAGTCAACCTGTACCAATAAACTATAGTCAACCTGTACCAACAACCTATACCAATCATCTCCTCAACAGATCATATATGATAACATATATCTCATAGGTACCCAATATCACAAGAATATAGCTCAAGCCATGTGCAACTATTTCTCTCTAATCATGTGCCATACATATGCAAAAAATCATAACCATGTATAATAAACCCTCACATCAACCAAACATCAAAACGTCACTATTATGGAGCCTCAAACTGTACCAACAACTTCAACGACACACCTCAACCAAAATCCCTCAACCATGTACAAGAAATACAAGATATGCCTCAACAATCAACCCAACAAGATGTACCAATGATAAGTACCAAACATACCAACACTATACCTCTGTAGATATATCTCATACAATATGTACCATACAACCAATAGTATCTCTAGGGAAAATCCTCAATCTCCCATAACCATATCTCATGAAAACAACAACAACCAACTACAAATAATCATATAGCATACCTTTTGAACCTGTATATAGATCTGATGTAGCTGGTCACTATTGAACTTCCTATAGCCTCTTCTCAGACTTTGCAACCTAAATCACCTCTCATTCTCAGGTCTGATAGTGCCTCATGTGATGCAGGCGAGGTGTCAGGTAGGGCTTCTCATGTCAAGCTCTAGGAAACCCATGGGGGTGCCTCGCAGGAAGTCTACTATGTGACCCATGGGGGTGACCCTAACTAAGGTTTTTCACGATCTTTTCTCTCTTCACTATGGCTACAAAACCTTTCTGTGACTCTACCTTCACTTCCTCATACTTGCACAACTTTAGATGTATCAATGAGTACATTCAATAAACCTTTCACAACAATAGATATTTAATGTGCTCAATAGATTCTCATTGGAGTCCCTTTCTCTCTTATTTATACTCTCCAAGTGGCTTCCTTTATGGGTTATCTTCTAACTGTCTTACCCAACTTCCCTCTTTCAGGGCTAACTCACTTTCAACTAATTTACCCACTTGCAATCACTTTATCCATAAATAGTAAACTCATCACTTCTTGTTGCAACTAATTAATTTTTAATTATTTTCATATTGCAACAACTTAACCCATGACTAACTCCTAGTTACAACCACTTTGACTAGTAAACTTCTTCTAGGAGATTCTAGATAACTCATGATGGTTCTCCAACTTCACTAATCCATATCTCCTCAACCATGAAGAACTACATGACATACCACATATCACCGAAAACGACACAACACATACTATCTATCCATGATAGTCTTACTTTCATATTCATTGACCTTCATGTCCAAATACCTTGAACTAACTCGGGTTCCTTAACCATACCTATGAGGCTACCATAATTTTCTACTAGACTTGCTTCAAGGGTTGACATTAATGAAAACCAACCCAATTTATCAACAATCCAAAACAAATCAAAGTATAAAACATGGTTAGCCAAAGTTCATAAGAAACATTAGTCCTTAAAACATGCAAAGTAAGTTGCAACTTAAGATATAATCGATGTAAGATAATTCATCTCAGTATCCCCTTCAAGCATTAGCCTAGAACCCCATGTGAGTTAACAATTTTAAGTATGGGAGGGCCTTCATCCAACCCTATTAGGTGTGCCACCTACACAGGAAACAAAATAACCCAGGTAGAGGGATAGGTCCTGAGAGTGACAAGGGAAAGTAAAAACCCTTCAAGAGTAAGTGTGAAAGTGACATGGTTTTATAGTGTACTTCATGGCTAATGGTGTCATTAAATCCATTTATATGAGCACATTTGTGGAGGTTGCGCTTTCTCTTGATTTACCCCATATTTATGTTCTTTTTTTCCAATCCCCCTTGCTTTCCTTTTTCTAAGTCCTGCTTTGTTATATATTTTCTAGTCCCCTTTGTAAGGTTTCAAGCCATTAGCACTGCATTTTTTGGACTGGGGTGAGCACTGAAAGAGTAGAGCTCAAGTTTGGACCAGATTTTGTTTTTCCTCTTTTATATCATTCCTTTCTTTATTTAGCATTAGTTTCTTATTCTTTTCATAGCAATTGCGAAACAACCTTTGGGCCTTCATCCCCTCTTCTCATGAGAGAATGGACCATGACCCATTACTAAATTTTAGTACACTATGAGAGGATCTAGGATATAGAGTGTTAAGTATGGAGGGGAATATAATGTTACCCTTGAGAGCCCCCCCAAACAGTACCCCTTTTCCTTGGGTGGTGACAACACGGGACTAGGGAACAAAAGTTGACCACTAAGATGAAACAAGAAAATTGACACAATTTCCCAAACCAATGATCCATTATACAACTTCAAGCAAATATCCTCATCCACATGCATAAAAAATAAAGCACAACACTTTGCATGAAATAATGACTAACATGCCTCATGGTGACGATGGATTAGCATCTCCCATACTTTGGGTTGCTTGAATGAGATGAGCCTTGGTTGAATTTTAGCTGTAAAGGTGAATGAGGGGGGATGTTGGGCTACCATCTGTGGACATGTTGATCATAATCATGGTTAGGATCATGTTCTCCATTACAATCCATGAGACATGATCTCCTCTAGTTACCCATAGGCATGGGGGGGATAACATCTGGATCCAACATGAGGACATGTGCTTAGCGTAGAGCACATGAGAACATCAACATATTTGGTTTTTCAAGATCTGCAATCCTACCCCCACTTCAAAAAATAACACCCTTTAGAAGTATTTGTTGGTGGATGTGATCCACTATTTTTCAGTGATAAATCCAAAACCATGTTGATTTTATTTTTTTTCCTTAGCTACAAAATGAGAAAGCAATGATATTAAGTGCAATTTCCTACCATGTATTCATTATGTAAAAATGAGAATGATGCAATACTATGAATGAATGATTCAACATATATATAAATGAAATGAAAGATGCAAATTCCCTAACCTACCTACTCTAATATATGATACAAGGTCAGGTCCCATAAGAGAAATAGGATTTGATAAGGCTTCCATTAACATGTAACAATAGCTTCTCCCATTCAAGTGTAGCTAGGATAAATTAGTTGAGACTAGATTCACTCATAATCCGATAGGGCCCATTGCACAAACTATCAAACTTCTTATGCATTCCTGGTTTCTCCATTTTTTTGTCCCACAATAGTACTTGGTATCCTTCACTAAAAATCCTCTCTTTTGATTTGTGATCAAACATTCCCTTAATATTCTCTTGGTTGTGTTCCATTTGATCCAAAGAAGTCCCCCTAGATTCATCCAATTCTATCGATTGGTCAATTATTCCTTGCAGAGGCTCACTTTCATTCATGTATGGTTGTGAAAAATGAAGGGTGGGAATTCAGAGGTCAATGGGTAATTTTCCTTCCAGTTCATATACTAGCTCGAATGAGGTTTTTCTCGCGGAATTCTTAGTCATGATGCGGTATGTCCATAGAGAATACTTGATCTTACTATCCCATTCCCTCTTGTTTTCTCCTACAATATTCTTGATAATATTCATAATATTCTTATTACTTGATTCTATGAGTCCATTTCCCCAGGATAGTAGTTGGAACACTGAGATAGGGAAATCCCATACTTGAATAAAATCCTTGCCAAAGGAAGGGAGCTAAATGCCTCTGAATTGTAGGTAGTGATTTTGGCAAGGGCACCAAACCTTTCTATTATCATATCTATCCTCAAGAAAACTCATGATGAATTCCTCAGTTTCCTTTTTCATTGGGACGACCTCTACCCACCTAGTGAAATAGTCTGTAGTGGTAAAAAACCAACAATATCCATTTCTAGAGTTGTCCTTGAATTCACCAATGAAGTCCAAACCCCATTTCTGAAAAGGAGCTTCAACAATGATTGGTTTCAAAGAAAGTGCATGGAGTTGTTGTTTTCCTGTGAAGATATGACAAGGTTGGTAGGAGCTAACACAACGATGGGTATCATTGAATGATGTAAGCCAACAATATATTGCTCTTAGGATATTGTGGGTGGTGGTACGAGAAGTGAAGTGACCTTCACTATATCCTAAATGGATTTCCTTAATCAATTGGTCAACTTCATCTTTGTTCACACATCTAAGGATGATTCCATAAGGGTTTTTCCAACCTAGGCCATCCCGGGTCAGACAATATTTCATGGCCTTTAGTTTCAATACTCTCTTTTCGTGATCGACTAAGTGGCTAGGGCATGAAAGATTCTTGAGGTAGTAGATAATGTTCACATACCACTCATCATGCTCAAGTTCTCTCATTATCACATTGACTCGTTCATTTTCCCCCATCTGTATGGCTTCCTCATTGCTTTCAGTAAATATATGGGCCAATCCTTTCCCTTTGATAACCTTAGTGGGTTTAATATCTAAGTCATTTTCTTGAATTTTGGACACCCACTTTCCCTTGGTCCCAAGGAAATATTGCTGAGAAAGAACATCTTTGAGAGCAGGGTAGGGTGCATAAGATTTAATCTTGTTGTATTCAACATAACTTATAAAGTGATTAAGGGACTTGACAAGGGCATATGCTTTTTTTTTGGTGATTGAGTAATTCAATTCAACATCCCTAAGGTTTTTTCTCATGAATGAGATTGGTTTCTCATATTCATCCTTTTTATTTTGCAATAACACTTTGGATATAGTGTCTTGAGAGACAAACGAGAAAATTATAAAGTTACGAGAGTAGTCAGGGTTAGTCAAGACTTGCGCCTTAGCGATTTATTCCTTAAAGTATTCAAAATACCTTAAACTATTGTTATCCCATCTAAAATAAATTCCTTTCCTTATAAAGGAATTTATTGGCTTGACCTTCTCAACAAAGTTTTGGATGAACCTTCTTATGAAGTTTATTTTCCCAAAGAATGATTACAGAGATTTCTTGTTGGTAGGTGGTTGTATATTCTTGATAGAATCAACTCTTTCAGGATCAATGGAGATACCTTCTTCTGATACCATGTGTCCTATCAAATTCCCTTTATCGATACCAAAGATTGACTTTTTATGGTTAATGAATATGCCATATTTCCTACATTGCTTGAATATTGTCCTAAGGTGTGAGATATGTGCATTCCTTTCCTTAGATACAACTGTCAAGTCATATTGGTATATATCTATGATATTTTCTATCAAATATCTAAAGGAAAAATCCATTGGTATTTGAAAAGTATATCTGACGTTCATGAGACTGAAAGGATTCTCAAGTACATGAAGGTATCCCAAGGAGTGGTTAATGCAGTCTTACGTTGATCCTCCATTTTGACTAAAACTTGGTTGTAGCTCAAAAAAACATCTAACATGGACATCATCCTAGCACCAGTAACTCTTTGTAGAATATGTTCCATGTTAGAGAGAGGGTAATTATCCTTCAATGCTAATTTGTTGAGGTTCCTAAAGTTAACACATAATATAATGTCTCTGTTCTTTTTTTGAACCACCACCAAGTTTGACATCCAAGAGGAATACCTAATGGGAAATATGATCACAACATCAACCATATTCTGAAGTTATTTATGGATTTGGGGTGCTATCTTAGGGTTGATATGTCTCAACTTCTATCTAAATGGTTTATGTCCTTCTATGAGAGGGATAATGTGTTGATTCACATCGCTCATATATGCTTTTAGGTAATTGCAATTTTAGGCGACTATGTCCTTATATTGGTGAATTAGGTCTAGTATACCATCTCTCTCAGCCCTAGTGGTCCCCTTCCCTATTTTCACCATCCGTGGTTCAATCTCTGAACCTATGTTGAACTCCAAAATTTTATCAGATTGATCTACAATAGGTTTTCCCTTATACATATCATGTATATTAAACATATGTTCTAAGGGGACACATCCTTTTCGAAGGGTGTTGTTAGGAAATTTTACGACTTCCAAGTTCATGGAGTTTGCTAGGAAATTTACTTGGGAATAAAAGAACTCACTGCCTTGAAAAAACCTAAGTATGTGGGAATCATCATAAAATACCAGCCAATGCTCTAGGTTATAAGGAACTGACGGTCTAAATACCGACAACATTTTTCACAAGTCTTGAAGGACCCCTTCACAAGGTTGTAGGGTGGATGTGGAGACAACCAAGGAATCAATAACACAATTTTCTTCTACATGAACTGCCTCAATTGAAAAGTCATAAAAAAGTTTCATGGTGTCTCACACTGAATCTCTATATCTCTTCAATCTTTCATTTTTCATAGAAATCCTTATATTTACTTGGGAAACAATTAGATTAGACTCTCATGTGACCTTTCAGCACCTTATGTTCATATCCAAGGCTAGTTTGAGTGCTATGAGAAAATATTTGTACTCCAAATTTTTGTTTGTATAGTCATACTCAAGCCTATATGAGAAAAAGGTAGCCTCCTTAGATGGGGCTGTGAGGACAATGCTAGCTCCTGAACCAAGACTAGAGTGAGCACCATCAAATTCTAAGGTCTACATTCCATTAGAATCTTGACACTACTCAACTTTTAATGTAGGTTCGATTGCATAGAAAATTCCCATTTTGTCATCTAAGTAAAGTATTTCATCCATGGGACCCTTTGGGGACTCAACCTAGTATCTAACGACATGTTATATATAGAGGGTAACAAAACCACCCTCGGGGTGAGGGATGGTAGCATTTGATAATTCCATCTACAAGATACCTCCCAAGGTTTCCACCCATTCCCCAGATAATAACATCCCCCAAGCATCAACTATATCAATCACTAAAACATTCATTACAAGGGAAATGTAAGGAAAGGAAACTAGGCTAACCCTAAGGTCCTTAATAAGGCCACATACCATGATAGGTTTACACTCCACACCACATGCATTTCGGTAAGGTCATGAGATTTCAAGGCCAAGTTGTTGCATCACCTTTAAAGACATAATATTCGTGGGGGAACACGAGTCTAATATGCAATTATGGAGGGTGAACTCATTTACTAGGAGAGAAACGAAGAATGACGCATGCTTTCCATTCCTTCTATCAATATTTTTGGCATTAAGAACTATAGGAAGATCCTTTTCAACTTGAGATTCATCAATATGAGGGTTCTGTGAAGGTGTGAGGTTGTCAACCTTTTCTTCTTCATTAGGGATAAATTATGGTGGAAAACCATCAAGGTTGGAAGTCTCTAATTCATCACTATCCTCTTCAAAGATAATTGAGCTAGGAAAGTTGACCCCATCCTCAAGGGATACATATTCATCCTCTAATTATTCACTTATGAGAGCTTGGGGACGTATCTTAGTTTCCCTAGAAAAATCCATAGTTTTAGTGTGCCATTTTTCTTAGTGATGGGATAAATTTCTTCATGAGATGTACCTACCCATGCAATATTACTCATGTATAGTTGAAGCCACAGTTCGACAGCTCGTATATATGTAGGTTGCTCCATTACAACCCACGTACATCAGGTTTTGTGATAAAAAATTAAAAATATGTCGATTTTCCATGCCATGTCACAATATCCATGATCCTTGACCTTTCATATACTAGAAACGCTCTGAATCGACCCTTCATTTCCATTTGGAGGCTATAAATTGAGCCATATAAAATCCTTGAGAATAGACACATCATTGAGAGGAAAGACACTCTGGAGAAATTTCATTTCATATTGAGTGTCCATCCCTTTGTACTTGAAAGTATAAACTTCTTGTGTTCATCCCCCAAGCTCTTCCTATCTTGAGAAGGAGAAACTCAATTACTCCTACTACTTGTGAGCTTGCCTTTGTGGAGGATTGAAGTGGTGAAGGCCCAGTTGGAGGGACTTAGTTTCTCGGTTCCAATATGTGTTGTTACAGAAGTTTGTCACCTATGTACTTCTATTTATTACATTAATAGAAATACTCTTTTCTCATCCAATTATATGTCACAAATATTTACATTACTTTCCATGGGAATATTTTTTATACATGTTAATGGATTATGCTAGTTTATATGCTAACATTCTATATAATTTTTATATGCTTGTATATATTGATTGTTGAGGACAAGTTCCAGGCATTAGGCTTACGTTCACGAGTTAAACCATGGTCTTCTTCAAACGTACAGACGAGGTAGGCTCTTAGCCTTCTCTTGTTAGCATTTCTATTTATTTAGCATACTGGAGTTTAGAGTTGATTTATGGGTGTCATTCCATCTATTGTGGTTTACCCCTTGCCATAGATATTTTCCTTGTAACAAAATGGGTGACTCTATTGGGGATGATCTCCCTTTTGGGATATTAGATGCTTTTTCTCCTTCATTTCTCTTTGTTTTCCTGATTTTTTGTGTCGCCTATTGCTTGAAATCCTTTATTTGGTTTTGTATATGAGTTTCTTGGCCTAACCCTTTCCCTGGCAATGTCTTCTTTGGCATACACAGGTTTTCCCTTGACATTCGCATACATACGCAAGTTGTCAGTATTTATAGCATGTACATATGCCTCTATTCCTTGAACAATCACGTACACTATTTTATGATTATGTTTGGCTTAGTTTGGTGTTTTTTGGGTGGGTTCTATGTGGTTTTGAGTCTTCTTGGGTATCTGTCCAGTCTGTTGAATGATTGCAGAGTGATATGAAGTTGTGTTATTGGTGAATATTTTGGGTGAACTCATTTCCTATAATGTTTTCTCATTTGTTGTCCTTGCATTTAGGCATGAGTAGTAGCTTCTTGGTGTCCTTCTTGGCTTATCTTCATGTGATTTCAATAAGGTATGTATGAGTGGTTATTAGTTATTTTTTTCATTTTCATTTCTTTATATTGAAAATACAAAAAAAATAGTTTTTTTCATTTTTCTTGAAGCATTTTCACTTTTCTTCGGACTACATTAGTATTGGCATTTTAGGAAAGGTTTCATTGTCATTGAAATTGGAAGAGATTGCATCTTGTGCACAACATTTAGAATCATACCATTTCTTTCAGAAACAAGACTAGTACTTAGCAGTGTTTTTACATTTGTTTCCTTTTACATGATGAGTCATAACACCATTTGTTTCACGATCGAACCTCTTGAGTAAGAAGAAGCCAATAAAATCAACGTTGAATAATCAAAATTGATTATAAATGATTTTATTTTTCAGGGTACACAAACAAGTTTAGGATCTAGGGCCTTGGAATAGGATTTTGTGAGTAAACTTCTCCAAGGCTATAAAGTTCAACATATGTATCTGACCAGGGAGTGGTGAAACCCATTGTGTAATTGGTGTCCTTGGAAGGCTCCAGTCACACTAGAGTTACAAACAAGGCCATGTGAAGTTGGTTGCATAGATAGCCCTCCAATATCTTCCTAGAGTTAGAGATATTTCTAGGGTTCTATTCATATTGGGTTTCGCTAGTACCTTCAACTCCTTCAGAGGTGGTTCTTTTGATATTTTGGGCTTTTATACCCTACCCATATGGTGGATCTGACCTACGATTGTTCACCTAGATATCCACATAGGTTTCTTACAGGGGTTATTCTGCAGGTACCCTGAGTCAAAGGCAGATAGGGATTAGAAAACAAACAGACTTTATGGAGGATTTTATCTTAGGAGGAATCTGACCGACTGCACTGTGAATCCTACGAGGGTCCTTATAACTGATTATGTTACCTCCACTCTATTGTTTGGGAGTCTCATCCTCTCTTGAGAGAGGCATACCTTCTTTAGTTCGGGAAGTCCCTTCATCCATCATATCTATTTTGTGTGCATTTTCCTTTAGCTTTATTTAGGAGTGTGCTCTTTGTTTATTATTTGGCCTTAGGAATTTTCTTTGCATCATGAGTTTTGAGTCATTGTGGAGTAATACTAGCCTCCTCATTGGTCTCGTCGTCTCTTGAATCAATTAACATAGTTTCATTTGATATCGAGCCATATCCTGAAAGGATTAGAATTAATAAACATGGTGTAAACATCTCCACTGCTTAGGCTCATGATCATCCTATTTTGAGTACTATTTCAACTCCAACCTCCATTATGGTTGATGGAGCCCCCATGACTCCCTTAGTTAGAGATACCCAGTCTATGAGCTCAACTGAGTCCATGGGGACATATCCTTTTATATTTTCGAATGGTATGAATTTGTCATAATTGATATCCATTCCCCCTGGAAAATTTTTGATGGGGAAGCCTTGTTATAGTACTCAATCAAATCCCCTGGCCTCTAATACTTTTTTTGTTGGTATGCCAAATATGACTTTACACATGTCATCCTCCT
Source organism: Picea mariana (assembly GCA_032191745.1). Taxonomy (NCBI): domain Eukaryota; kingdom Viridiplantae; phylum Streptophyta; class Pinopsida; order Pinales; family Pinaceae; genus Picea; species Picea mariana. Next base: position 32,539 of record JASDQU010372867.1, read on the forward strand.
TTCTGACACCCAACGTCGATGTTAGTTTTGGGTCAGGGGCACGTCGCCTCCTTGTAATCATTTACTGGTTGGTGGGGAGTGTATCCCTTAGTCATTTCCTATGATGGGGGGTTGGAATCCTTCTTCCTCAGGACCCAATTATAGCTATAATTTTCAAGGGTGGAATGCACATATGGGCGATGTTTATACTTCATATATCATGTCCGTCTATCCGTCATCCATAATGGATTTTCCCATGAATGATTATTTTATGGAAAATACTCCTCCACCCTCTGATATTACATTGGGGTGGGCTCAATTTTCTAACATGAGAAAACCCCCCGCATGGAGTTCCTTCGTTAGGGGGGAAATTGATATCCTCACATGGATAATCCATATCATATCAATTTATCCTCACAAGCATTCCCATATGAAATGATACCTTCACAACCTTTCATATTACCAACCTCTAATAGTCATGTTGGAGATAGGTCAACAATCTATTCAAGTCATGTTGAAGACCTGCAACTAGTTGTTGAAATTCATGCTCGGGGTACAACTATAGTCACTTATAGTCACACTGGAAAAACATCACCAACCTTTGCAAGTCATGTTGGATATCAGCTACTAGTCTCTACAAGTCATGCTGGGAGGATGTCACCAGCCACTGCAAGTCATGTTGGGTGCATTGATATGATTGAGAAGCTTATATGTATAGGGTGTAAGCCCAAGTTACTTTGTATAATTTTCAAAGTAGGTCACCGAACTCGTTTGTTCCCTAATACTTCCACGGTGTTGGATCATGTTGTCATTGATGCCAATGGTTTGATTATTTGGGAGATTGTTGTATTATGTGTCATTGATGAAAATGTTTTGATTGATTGATGTCAAGTAATTGATTGATTGATGATTTTCCTTGATGAGAATGATAGATGTCAAAGTGGAAACCAATTGATAAAGATGGATCATTGATATGATGCATAGATGAAGATGGATCAATGAGTTCTCATTGATACATGATGGTGTATAGTTTGTTTGATAAAAATATGACTCATTATTGTCTTATCATGATTGATAAGGTGCACAAATGGATGAACTCCAAAGTGGTCCCCTTATGGTGAAAGCCCTCACGAGAAGATGCTTTGTGGTTGAGAGGACCCATGCTTGTATGTGGAATAATGAAATTAAGATCAATGAAGTTGTTGGTGAAACTATCCTAGATGGATAGTTCTTGTCATGCCATTTTTTATGGTATGTGGAAAGTCACATAACTCCTCACGGTTTGAGAGTTATGGCCTTATGAAGTTGGAGGACCCCCATATGAAGGCTTGAAGCCCCCAAGGTCAAAGAAGTCAAAGTGCTTGAAAAGAAGAAATCATTATTTAAATGATAAAGTAAAGTGACAAAGTCATAGTGGATTATTTAAATAATAAAAAGAAGTGACAAAATCAAGAAGGAATATTTAAATGATAAAGTATTGGAGAAATTTCTATTCATGGAAAGTGAACCCTAAAATAAGGAAAATAGGTTAAATAACCTAGAAATGGGTTAAGTGACCTAGAAGATGAAAGTATAAATAAGAAGCTAGGATCTCTTGTGAAATGTACATTTTGGTGAGAATCCTTTTTGTGGATCAATGGAGAGCTTCTTGTGAGAATATCTTTTGGAGTATTGATGGAGAGCTTCTTATTGGTGTGGATCTCTTGAGCATGATTGAAGATCTATTCTAAGGAAGAGAGTGAGAGGAGGATCTCATGGACACATAAAAGGTTCGGCAATATCAGTGATCTTGAGGACAAAATTCTCGGAACTTCAGAAACCCTAGTTTCTGATGCATACGCGAGTCTTCTGTGTATAGGGTGCATATACATTGAGGTATACGCGAGCTGGATGTGTATAGGGTGAGTATGTACATGGGCTATCTGAAGACAAGGAGTTTATGGTGGACATAATGGTGAGGACTTGTTCCAAGCTCTTGCATGATTAGGAAGGTTCCAAATCTGCATTCTATGGCCTCATATCTATCACTGAGACACTGGTATGATTACATTATTGTCTTTATGAATACTATTGTTTGATGTGATGGGAGTTCTTAGGGAATTCTTGGTATGGATTCTATGATGTGGTTTAGTTTGGTTGATTTGGTTGATGGAGTGATCAGTACTCTTGTGATTCAATGGTGACATGATTGCTATGGTATACTAGATGTTTATACATGTTTGAGATAGCATTCATATTGATCTATTGTGGAGCATGAGCAATCTATTGGAGAGCTTGGAGATGTTGTGACTGGCTATGGGTTAGTTTGAACAGTGGAAGACAGAAGATAAAGTGATTGCAGGTTGCAGAGGATCTAAGCATGTGAAGCAAAGAAAAACCCTAGTTGCTCAGAAGCATACACATGTTGCATTATACACTGGCCGCATGCACACACGGGCTGTAGTGAGCCAGGGCACGTACACATGCGGGTTGCACTACTGGCAGGTCGCGTACCTGTTGACAGATTGATATCTGTTGAGGATTGTTGCCTCATCTCAGTTGGTGTTGTGGGTGTAAGGTGAGTCTTGCATTATAGAGTTGGTTCTCTTGTAGAGTTGTACTCTCTTCAATTGTTGCTGATAAACCCCAGATTGTTGTCCATAATAAAAAGAAAAATTGTACATACATCTTGTGTTCTTTGTATTCCTTTTGGTGATGACTTATTGATGATATGTGTTTATGATATATGCTGCTGATATATGTTCACATCTAACTGGTTATAAATGAAAACAATGGGTAATGAATAAATGTTGAATGTTAACTAAGG
>JASDQU010372867.1:35373-50572 GCA_032191745.1 Picea mariana
AGAAGTCCCCCTAGATTCATCCAATTCTATCGATTGGTCAATTATTCCCTGCAGAGCCTCACTTTCATTCATGTATGGTTGTGAAAAATGAAGGGTGGGAATTTAGAGGTCAATGGGTAATTTGGCTTCCAATTCATATACTAGCTTGAATGAGGTTTTTCTCGTGGAATTCTTAGTCATGATGCGGTATGTCCATAGAGCATACTTGATCTTACTATCCCATTCCCTCTTATTTTCTCCTACAATATTCTTGATAATATTCATCATATTCTTATTACTTGATTCTATGAGTCCATTTCCTCGGGATAGTAGTTGGAACACTGAGATAGGGCAATCCCATACTTGAATAAAAGCTCTGCCAAAGGAAGGGAGCTAAATGCCTCTGAATTGTAGGTAGTGATTTTGGCAGGGGCACCAAACCTTGTTATTATCATATCTATCCTCAAGAAAACTCATGACGAATTCCTCATTTTCCTTTTTCATTGGGATGATCTCTACCCACCTAGTGAAATAGTCTGCAGCGGTAAAAAACCAACAATATCCATTTCTAGAGTTGTCCTTTTATTCACCAATGAAGTCCAAACCCCATTGCTGAAAAGGAGCTTAAAAAATGATTGGTTTCAAAGGCAGTGCAGGGAGTTGTTGTTTTCCTGTGAAGATATGACAAGGTTGGTAGGAGCTAACATAACGATGGGTATCAGTGAATGATGTAAGCCAACAATATATTTCTCTTCGGATATTGTGGGTGGTGGTACGGGAAGTGAAGTGACCTCCAATGTATCCTAAATGGATTTCCTTAATCAATTGGTCAACTTCATCTTTGTTCACACATATAAGGATGATTCCATAAGGGTTCTTCCAACCTAGGCCATCCCGGGTCAGACAATATTTCATGGCCTTTAGTTTCAATGCTCTCTTTTTGTGATCTACTAAGTGGCTAGGGAATGAAAGATTCTTGAGGTAGTAGATAATGTTAACATACCACTCATCATGCTCAAGTTCTCTCATTATCACATTGACTCGTTCATTTTCCCCCATCTGTATGGCTTCCTCATTGCTTTCAGTAAATATATGGGCCAATCCTTTCCCTTTGATAACCTTAGTGGGTTTAATATCTAAGTCATTTTCTTGAATTTTGGACACCCACTTTCCCCTGGCCCCAAGGAAATATTGCTGAGAAAGAACATCTTTGAGAGTAGGGTAGGGCACATAAGATTTGATCTTGTTGTATTCGACATAACTTATAAAGTGATTAAGGGACTTGACAAGGGCATATGCTTGTTTTTTGGTGATTGAGTAATTCAATTCAACACCCCCAAGGTTTTTTCTCATGAATGAGATTGGTTTCTCATAGTCATCCTTTTTATTTTGAAATAACACTCTAGATATAGTGTCTTGAGAGGCAAACAAGAAAATTATAAAGTTACGAGAGTAATCAGGGCTAGTCAAGACTTGTGCCTTAGCGATTTCTTCCTTAAGGTCTTCAAAATACCTTAAAATATTGTTATCCCATCTAAAATAAATGCCTTTCCTTATCAAGGAATTTATTGGCTTGACCTTCTCAGCAAAGTTTTGGATGAACCTTCTTATGAAGTTTATTTTCCCAAAGAATGATTGTAGAGATTTCTTGTTGGTAGGTGGTTGTATATTCTTGATAGAATCAACTCTTTCAGGATCAATGGAGATACCTTCTTCTGATACCATGTGTCCTATAAAATTCCCTTTATCGATACCAAATATTGACTTCTTATGGTTAATGAATATGCCATATTTCCTACATTGCTTGAATATTGTCCTAAGGTGTGAGATATGTGCATTCCTTTCCTTAGATACAACTGTCAAGTCATATTGGTATATATATATGATATTTTCTATCAAATATCTAAAGGAAAAATCCATTGGTATTTGAAAAGTATATATGATGTTCACGAGATTGAAAGGATTCTCAAGTACATGAAGGTCTCCCAAGGAGTGGTGAATGCGGTCTTACGTTGATCCTCCATTTTGACTAAAACTTAGTTGTAGCTCAAAAAAACATCTAACATGGACATCATCCTAGCACCACTAACTCTTCGTAGAAGATGTTCCATGTTCGAGAGAGGGTAATTATTCTTTAATGCTAATTTATTGAGGTTCCTAAAGTTAACACATGGTATAATGTCTCTGTTCTTTTTTTGAACCACCACCAAGTTTGACATCCAAGAGGAATACCTAATGGGAAATATGATCACAACATCAACCATATTCTGAATTTCTTTATGGATTTGGGGTGCTATCTTAGGGTTGATATGTCTCAGCTTCTATCTAAATGGTTTATCTCCTTCTATGAGAGGGATGATGTGTTGAATCACATCGCTCATATATGCTTTTAGGTCATTGTAATTTCAGGCGACTATGTCCTTATATTGGTGAATTATGTCTAGTATACCATCTCTCTCAGCCCTAGTGGTCCCCTTCCCTATTTTCACCATCCTTGGTTTAATCTTTGAACCTATGTTGAACTCCAAAATTTTATCAGACTGGTCTACAATAGGTTTTCCCTTATACATATCATGTATATTAAACTTATGTTCTAAGGGGAAACATCCTTTTCGAAGGGTGTTGTTAGGAAATTTTACGACTTCTAAGTTCATGGAGTTCGCTAGGAAAATTAATTGGGAATAAAAGAACTCATTGCCTTGAAAAAACCTAAGTATATGGGAATCATCATAAAATACCAGCCAATGCTCTAGGTTATCAGGAACCGATAGTCTAAATACCAGCTGCATTTTTCACAAGTCTTGAAGGACCCCTTCACAAGGTTGTAGGGTGGATGTGGAGACAACCAAGGTATCAACAACAAAATTTTATTCTACATGGATTTCCTCAATTGAAAAGTCATAAAAAAGTTTCATGGTGTCTCACACTAAATCTCTATATCTCTTCAATCTTTCATTTTTCATAGAAATCCTTATATTTACTTGGGAAACAATTAGATCAAACTCTCATATGACCTTTCAGCATCTTATGTTCATATCCAAGGCTATTTTGAGTGCTATGAGAAAATATTTGTACTCCAAATTTTTGTTTGTACAGTCATACTCAAGCCTATATGAGAAAAAGGTAGCCTCCTTGGATGGGGCTATGAGGACAATGCTAGCTCCTGAACCAAGACTAGAGTGAGCACCATCAAATTCTAAGGTCTACATTCCATTAGAATCTTGGCACTACTCAACTTTTAATGTAGGTTCGATTGCATAGAAACTTCCCATTTTGTCATCTAAGTAAAGTATTTCATCCATGGGACCCTTTGGGGACTCAACCTAGTATCTAACGACATGTTATCTATAGAGGGTAACAAAACCACCCTCGGGGTGAGGGATGGTAGCATTTGATAATTCCATCTATAGGCTACCTACCAAGGTTTCCACCCATTCCCCAGATAATAACATCCCCCAAGCATCAAATATATCAATCACTACAACATTCATTACAAGGGAAATGTAAGGAAAGGAAACTAGGCTAACCCTAAGGTCCTTAATAAGGCCACATACCATGATAGGTTTACACTCCACACCACATGCATTTTGGTAAGGTCATGAGATTTCAAGGCCAAGTTGTTGCATCACCTTTAAAGACATAATATTTGTGGGGGAACTCGAGTCTAACATGCAATTATGGAGGGTGAACTCATTTACTAGGAGAGAAATGAAGAAGATCGCATGCTTTCCATTCCTTCTATCAATATTTTCAGCATGAAGAACTATAGGAAGATCCTTTTCGACTTGAGATTCGTCAATATTAGGGTTCTGTGAAGGTCTGAGGTTGTCAACCTTTTCTTCTTCATTAGGGCTAAATTATGGTGGAAAATCATCAAGGTTGGAAGTCTCTAATTCATCACTATCCTCTTCAAAGATAATTGAGGTGGGAAAGTTGAGCCCATCCTCAAGGGATACATATTCCTCCTCTAATTATTCACTTATGAGAGCTTGGGGACATATCTTAGTTTCCCTAGAAAATTCCATAGTTTCGCTGCGCCATTTTTCTTAGTGATGGGGTAAATTTCTTCATGAGATGTACCTACCCACACAATATTACTCATGTCTAGTTGACACCACAGTTCGACAGCTCGCGTATGTGCAGGTTGCTCCATTACAACCCACGTACATTAGGTTTTGTGCTAAAAAATTAAAAATATGTTGAGTTTCCATGCCATGTCACAATATCCATGATCCTTGACCTTCCATATACTAGAAACGCTCGGACTCGACCCTTCATTTCCATTTGGAGGCTATAAATTGAGCCATATAAAATCCTTGAGAATAGACACATCATTGAGAGGAAATACACTCTAGAGAAATTTCACTTCATATTGAGTCTCCATCCCTTTGTCCTTGAAAGTATGAACTTCTTGTGTTCATCCCCCAAGCTCTTCCTATCTTGAGAAGGAGAAACTCAATTACTCCTACTACTTGTGAGCTTGCCTTTGTGGAGGATTGAAGTGGTGAAGGCCCAGTTGGAGGGACTTAGTTTCTCGGTTCTGATATGTGTTGTTACAGAAGTTTGTCACCTATGTACTTCCGTTTATTACATTAATAGAAATACTCTTTTCTCATCCAATTATATGTCACAAATATTTACATTACTTTCCATGGGAATATTTTTTATACATGTTAATGGATTATGCTAGTTTATATTCTAACATTATATATAATTTTTATATGCTTGTATATATTGATTGTTGAGGACAAGTTGCAGGAATCAAGATTATGGTCATGAGTTCAACCATGGTCTTCTTCAAACGTCCAGACAAGGTAGGCTCTTAGCCTTCTATTGTTAGAATTTCTATTTATTTAGCATACTTGAGTTTAGAGTTGATTTGTGGGTGTCATTCCATCTATTGTGGTTTACCCATTGCCATAGATATTTTCCTTGTAACAGAATGGGTGACTCCATTGGGGATGATCTCCCTTTTGGGATATTAGATGTTTTTTCTCCTTCATTTCTCTTTGTTTTCTTGATTTTTTGTGTCGCCTATTGCTTGAAATCCTTTATTTGGCTTTGTATATGAGTTTCTTGGCCTAACCCTTTCCCTGGCAATGTCTTCTTTGGCATACGTGGGTTTGCCCTTGACATTCTCATACATACGTGAGTTGTCAGTATTTAGGGCATGTACATATGCCTCTATTCCTTGAACAATCACATACACTATTTTATGATTATGTTTGGCTTAGTTTGGTGTTTTTTGGGTGGGTTCTATGTGGTGTTGAGTCTTCTTGGGTATCTGTTTGGTCTATTGAGTTATTGCAGAGTGATATGAAGTTGCGTTATTGGTGAATATTTTGTGTGAACTCATTTCCTATAATTTTTCTCATTTGTTGTCCTTGCATTTAGGCATGAGTAGTAGCTTCTTGGTGTCCTTCTTGGCTTGTCTCCCTGTGCTTGCAATAAGGTCTGTATGAGTGGTTATTAGTTATTTTTTTCATTTTCATTTCTTTATATTGAAAATACAAAACAATTAGTTTTTTCATTTTTCTTGAAGCATTTTCACTTTTCTTCGGACTACATTTGTATTGGAATTTTAGGAAATGTTTCATTGTCATTGAAATTGGAAGAGATTGCATCTTGTGCACAACATTTAGAAGCATACCATTTCTTTCAGAAACAAGACTAGTACTTAGCAATGTTTCTACATTTGTTTCCTTTTATATGATGAGTCATAACACCATTTGTTTCATGATCACACCTCTTGAGTAAGAAGAATCCAATAAAATCAACATTGAATAATCAAAATTGATTAGAAACGATTTTATTTTTCAGGGTACACAAACAAGTTTAGGATCTAGGGCCTTGGAATAGGATTTTGTGAGTAAACTTCTCCAAGGCAATAAAACTCAACATATGTATCTGACCAAGGAGTGGTGAAACCCATTATGTAATTGGTGTCCTTGGGAGCCTCCACTCACACTAGAGTTACAAACAAGGTCGTGTGAATTTGCTTGCATAGATATCCCTCCAATATCTTCCTAGCGTTAAAGATATTTCTAGGGTTCTATTCATATTTGGGGGTTTCGCTAGTACCTTCAACTCCTTCAGAGGTGCTTCTTTCGATATTTCAGGATTTTCTACCCTGCCCATATGGTGGACCCGACCTACAATTGTTCACTTGAGCATTGCTTATACCATTGTGAATTTAGTTGCTTGATCTATATATCCACATAGGTTTCTTACAAGGGTTATTCTGCAGGTACCCTGAGTCAGAGGCAGATAGGGATTAGAAAACAAACAGACTTTATGGAGGATTTTCTCTTAGGAGGAATCTAACCGACTGCACTATGAATCCTATGAGGGTCCTTATAACTGATTATGTTACCTCCACTCTATTGTTTGGGAATCTCATCCTCTCTTGAGAGAGGCATACCTTCTTTAGTTTGGGAGGTCCCTTTAGCCATCATATCTATTTTGTGTGCATTGGCCTTTAGCTTTATTTAGGAGTGTGCTCTTTGTTTATTATTTGGCCTTAGGATTTTTCTTTGCGTCATGAGTTTTGAGTCATCGTGGAGTGATACTAGCCTCCTCGTTGGTCTCATCGTCTCTTGAATCAATTAACACAGTTTCATTTGATACCGAGCCATATCCTGAAAGGATTAGAATTAATAAACATGGTATAAACATCTCCACTTCTTAGGCTCACAATCATCCTATTTTGAGTATTGTTTCAACTCCAACCTCCATTATCGTTGGTGGAGCCCCCATGACTCCCTTAGTTAGAGATACCCAGTGTATGATCTCATCTGATTCCGTGGGGACATATCCTTTTATATTTTCGAATGGTATGAATTTGTCATAATTGATATCCGTTCCCCTTGGCAAATTTTTTATGGGGAAACCTTGTTATAGTACTCAATAAACGCCCTTGGCCTCTAATACTTTCTTAGTTGGTATGCTAAATATGACTTTATACATGTCATCCTCCTTTCCGACACCCAACGTCAATGCTAGTTTTGGGCCAGGGGCACGTTGCCTCCTTGTATTCATTTATTGGTTGGTGGGGAGTGTATCCCTCAGTCATTTCCTACGATGGGGGGTTGGAATCCTTCTTCCTCTGGACCCAATTATAGCTATAATTTTCAAGGGTGGAATGCACATATGGGCGATGTTTATACTTCATATATTATGTCCATCTATCCGTCATCCATAATGGCTTTTCCCATGAATGATTATTTTATGGAAAATACTCCTCCACCCTTTGATATTACATTGGGGTGGGCTCAATTTTCTAACATGAGAAAACCCCCCACATGGAGTTCCTTCGTTAGGGGGGAAATTGATATCCTCACATGGATAATCCATATCATATCAATTTATCCTCGCAAACATTCCCATATAAAATGATACCTTCACAACCTTTCATATTACCAACCTCTACTAGTCATGTTGGAGATAGGTCAACAACCTATTCAAGTCATGTTGAAGACTTGCAACTAGTCGTTGAAATTCATGCTCGAGGTACAACTATAGTCACTTCTAGTCACACTGGGAAAACATCACCAACCTTTGCAATTCATGTTGGATATCAGCTACTAGCCTCTACAAGTCATGCCGGGAGCATGTCACCAACCACTGCAAGTCATGTTGGGTGCATTGATACGATTGAGAAGCCTAGATGTAATTTTCAAAGTAGGTCAGCTAACTCATTTGTGCCCTAATACTTCCATGGTGTTGGATCATGTTGTCATTGATGCCAATGGTTTGATTATTTGGGAGATTGTTGGATCATGTGTCATTGATGAAAATGTTTTGATTGATGTCAAGTAATTGATTGATTTATGATTGTCCTTGATGAGAATGATAAATGTCAAAGTGGAAACCAATTGATAAATATGGATCATTGATATGATGCATAGATGAAGATGGATCAATGAGTTGTCATTGATACATGATGGTGTATAGTTTGTTTGATGAAAATATGACTCATTATTGTCTTATCATGATTGATAAGGTGCACAAATGGATGAAATATAAAGTGGTCCCCTTACAGTGAAAGCCCTCATGGGAAGACACTTTGTGGTTGAGAGGACCCATGAGTGTATGTGGAATAATGAAATTAAGATCAATGAAGTTGTTGGTGAAACTATCCTAGATGGATAGTGCTTGTCATGCCATTTCCGATGGTATGTGGAAAGTCACATAACTCCTCACGGTTTGAGAGTTATGGCCTTATGAAGTTGGAGGACCCCCATATGAAGGCTTGAAGCCCCCAAGGTCAAAGAAGTGAAAGTGCTTGAAAAGAAGAAATCATTATTTAAATGATAAATTAAAGTGACAAAGTCAAAGTGGATTATTTAAATAATAAAAAGAAGTGACAAAATCAAGAAGGAATATTTAAATGATAAAGTATTGGAGAACTTTCTATTCATGGAATGTGGTTAACCCTAAAATAAGGAAAATAGGTTAAATAACCTAGAAATGGGTTAAGTGACCTAGAAATGGGTTAAGTGACCTAGAAGATGAAAGTATAAATAAGAAGCTAGGATCTCTTGTGAAATGTACATTTTGGTGAGAATCCTTTTTGTGGATCAATGGAGAGCTTCCTGTGAGAACATATTTTGGAGTATTGATGGAGAGATTCTTATTGGTGTGGATCTCTTGAGCATGATTGAAGATCTATTCTGAGGAAGAGAGCGAGAGGAGGATCTCATGGACACATCAAAGGTTCAGTAATATCGGTGATCTTGACGAAAAAATTCTTGGAACTTCAGAAACCCTAGTTTCTGATCATACGCGAGCTGTCTATGTATAGGGTGCGTATACATTGAGGTATACACGGGCTGTATGTGTATAGGGTGAGTATGTACGTGGGATGTCTGAAGACAAGGAGTGTATGGTGGACATAATGGTGAAGACTTGTTCCAAGCTCTTGCATGATTAGGCAGGTTCCAGATCTGCATTCTATGGCCTCAGATCTATCACTGAGACACTGGTGTTATAACCCTAAATTGCACCACACATGCTTACCTGGCATCAGGCCAACTCAAATCCATTCTTTGCCAAAACTTTGCTGAACAACTCTTTGAAAATCCTCTTGTGTAAAGGCCCACACGCCCTAACCCATTACTGCACGCGTGTACACGCTGGTTGACTCACAATAGCCCGCGTGTACCTACAAAAGCACGAAAAAAGGAAAGTTGCCGATGGAACAAAAAGCTATGGGTGAGTTAACTGAAACTCCTAGCCATGCATGGCTGAGGGTTCATCCAAAAACCTAGCTCCATCTAGCCTATAAAAGAAGGGGTAGGGGTACCATTTGGAGGAGGAAAAAATATAGCAAAGAAACTCTGCCCATTTACGTATTCCATTGTCCCAACCCTTTAGCCTTTCCTAATGCCAAAGGAGATTTAAAGAAAAGCAGTTGAAGGACAGAAGAAGAGGATCCCAAGATCAGGTTCAAGGAGCACTGGCCGGTCTCAACTTTTGTAAGTTGACTCATTTTAAGTAATAAAGAGAATTCTTTTCCCATCCCAATTCATGAACTTTGTATGGTTTGATTAGTTTATGTTTGATTTCTAACCTGTTAGTATAGAAGTAGCATGCATGCATAGTTGTTGTTTGTCTTGAGTGCAGGTCATCTTTGGAAGGAGCATTGCGAACAAGTAATCAAGAACAACGGAGGATCGACATCAAACGTCGGTAACAAGGTAGGTGGATCTTTCCATGCATTTACTGAGAAAAGGGGATTTAAATCTAGGAATGTAGGTAGAAAGTAATTTCTATTTGGTCAAATCTGCATGCAAAGTCTAAACTCTATTTGCTGGTCCGTAGGGTGTTTTTCCCAACAAAAGAATTGGCGATCATACTGGGGAGAGTACTCTTTAGGGTTCCTGGAATTTTTTTTTAGTTTTTGGGTAGTTTAAAGGCTAGTTTTTTCTTGTCTGTCTTTTCTTTTCGTTTTTGTAAGGTCTGAGCTAGCAGGGAGTCTGGTTTTCCATACCAGCTTTCCCTAACTTTTGCTTGATTGTGTTTTTCGGGACACATAGAGGTACACGTGGCATGCACCAGTCCTGAATGTGTGTAACCGCGCCCTATCCTCTTACAGCCCACGTGTGAACGCTAGCTGTAAAGATAGCAGTAGCATGTAGGAGTTCAGAGAACCTTAGAGGCAGTCCTCCTCTTCCCTTTCAGAATCACACATTCTCAGGGGGTTTTCTGGAATTTTGTCTGAGTCTTGTTTGCTAACAGTCCTATCTCATATTGTTTTTTGCCTTATTATTTTTCCTTTCATTATTTGTTTTTCTGTTAGAAAGAGTATCCAAGCCTTCAAGGGATCCTGGTTATCAATACCAGAGGTCTCTTCCTGGTTTGGTTTGTCTGTTTTCATATTTTTCCTTAGAGTTTAGATAGACATGCGGTCTGTACAAGGTCAGCCCACGTGTACATGCCCTTTGTTGTTGTTCAGCACGCGTTCACACGCGTTCTGTTTGAGTGACAGTCGCATGCTTGTACAGGCTACTTTTTGTTCAGGGTGGGGCAGTCATCCCCTCCTTTAATAAGAAGTATTCCTCTCAGGTGTTTGAATCTATGTTTGAACAGTCAGTAGCTTAGGATTATTTTTAGCCTTAGCTTGCTTTTTCTCATTTAAAACGTTGTCAGAAAAATAAAAAAATAAAAAAATTGTTTTCTTATGGTTTTTAAACAAGCGTGAGAGTCATTGTTTTTACAATTTCCATCGTGTGATTCTTTAATCTGATTCTTTGTGATCTGCGCTTTAAGCCATAATTGTTTTTCTTGGTTTTTTGCTTGTCAGTATTTTCCCTTTTTTGCTTCAATAGCACTTAAATAAATAAAAAAATCTCTTTCTGTTTTCTTCTTTGGTTGAAGAGTGTGTTTCTGCATCATTAGATAGGGAGAAGTCTTTTATTTCATAAGTTTTTTCAGTTCACTTAGATCATAAGTAGCTCGTAGTCGAGTGAAATTCCTTTGAGTTTGCTGTCCAAAATCTTAGAAAAATTAAAAATCTTTCTTTTTTGAAAAGTTGTTGAAATTTGGCATTCAGTAAAAGTTTTGTTTCCAGCTTTTTATTCATTTTTTGCTTTCGTCTTTTACACATCATCAGTTTCACCCTCATACCCGTTGACGTAAGACAAAGCCATAAGAGCAACGCTAATTTTGAAATCTACTAGACTTTTATGTTTGTAGGGTTCACAAACTAGTTCAGGACTAGGGCCTTGGATTAGGTTGGAGAGGAAACTCTTTAAGGCCATTCAAAACCAAACATTGGAGTCTGAGATAGGGAGTGTCTAAGTCCAGTTTCTTGGAATTTATCTGGGACCCCCCTCTAACACAGGGGATAAACACAAGGTCGCGTGCGGAAAGGTAGCGGAGATAACCCCTCCAAAGACGGACCAATCGTAGTGGAGAACACATATAGAGGGCTTGTTTTGGGATTCCATTGTTCGCATTTTCCATGGGGCTTCGTGGGTCTCGAATACATTCAAGGTCCTTTGTTGTCTTCCAGACCATTTTCTCTCGATACCCTTGACAGGTTTCGGGCTCGATACCCTGCTCATTGTGGTCTACCCGATTTTCGACTGTACCCGCCTGGTGACTGTTCGTGTGCTGGCAACCTAGTTTCCAATCTTTTTAGGGACATACACAGGTGACTGTAGGGGTATATCGTAGTACCTAGGATATACATCGGGCCACGCTTTGCAGAGTATACCCGGAGGGTGCTTCTGTGTTCGAGTTGCACTTGCACTGGTAAGTTGCTCTAGTGTTGGTTGTTGTAATTGTTCTTCCAAATAATTTAGTGATTGCTTGTCTTATCTCTTAGGGACTTCTTTTTTAGTGTGTGTTACTTTTGAATGTTAGACTACTTTAGAGTGTCTTGGATCTTCTCACACAGTGGAGGATCCCGAGCTCCGTCGGTCACGAAGGCTGCTTGGCCTGCCGCCGGTTACACTGGAGCCACCCCCGCCACCATTAAGGCGGAAGCTAGACCAACAAGGGTCTTTTGAAGCGACCGTGTTACAAAACATTGTGCCCGAACAACCCTCGGAGGAATCGACCATTTTGAACCTTGAAGCAACCGCTCTTGGCTCGATTGAAACCCCAACCACTGATATCTTGGCACCATTTATTGTACCAATCCAATTTCACGAACACCGGAAAATGCCTCACACAGCAATGGAAACAAATGCTGTTACTTCTTCTAGGAATTCTTCAATTCCCATCATGGTTGTCACCACAGGAGAGTCATCTCCTAACCTACCATCGTCGGTCCGAGCCACCATGGTCTCGGTCGCAACTACGTCGCACAGTGGATCGAACCTGTCTATGGCGGTGGCCACAACCCCCTTCACACCTAGTGCAACAGGCCCTCCATTCTCATATGGTATGCCTAGTTCGGGTACAAGTCCTGTACTAACCTACTCCACTTTACAGACTTTGGGTCTTTATGAATACTATTGTTTGATGTGATGGGAATTCTTAGGGCATTCTTGGTATGGCTTCTATGATGTGGTTCAGTTTGGTTGATTTGGTTGATGGAGTGATCAGTACTCTTGTGATTCATGGTGACATGATTGCTATGGTATACTAGATTCTTATACATGTTTGAGATAACATTCATATTGATCTATTGTGGAGCATGAGCAATCTATTGGAGAGCTTGGAGATGTTGTGACTGGCTGTGGGTCAGTTTGGACAGTGGAAGATAGAAGATAAAGTGATTGTAGGTTGCATAGGGTCTGAGCATGTGAAGCAAAGCAAAACCCTAGTTGCTTAGAAGAATACACATGTTGCATTATACACTGGCCATGTGCACACATGGGTTGTAGTGAGCCAGGGTGCGTACACACACGGGTTTCACTACTAACAGGTCACGTAGCTGTTGAAAGATTGATATCTGTTGAGGATTGTTGTCTCATCTCAGTTGGTGCTGAGGGTGTAAGATGAGTCTTGCATTATAGAGCTGGTTCTCTTGTAGAGTTGTACTCTATTCAATTGTTGCTGATAAACCCCGGATTGTTGTCCATAATAAAAATAAAAATTGTACATACATCTTGTGTTCTTTGTGGTCATGACTTATTGATGATATGTGTTGCTGATATATGCTATTGATACATGTTCACATCTAACTGGTTATAAATGAAAACAATGGGTAATGAATAAATGTTGAATTTTAAATAAGGAGTTTTATGTAAAGAGGGAAGTTTTGGGAAAAAGAGCCCCACACTCATTCACCCACCCCTCTAAGTGTGGTAGGTGTGTCCAACACATGGCACGATAAACACTATTGTTGTTTGATGGCCCTTTAGGTTATGATTCATCTTTGGTTTCCCAACAATATAATCCATATTTGGTTGATGAAGTAGTCATGCAGATGAAATCTTCGACTGACACCACTCTTGTTTTGGGGGGGATGCGTCTCTTGACCATATTGTCTTGCATCCTATTCAACCAAAAATCGTGACCTAATTCCATGGTACGAGAAGCACGATCATTGTTTGATGGCCATTTAGGTTATGAGTAGTCCTTGTTTTCCCAACAATATAATCCATATTTGGTTGATGAAGTAGTCGTGCATATGCAATCTTCGATCGACACCAATCTTGTTTTTGGGGGGACGTGTCTCTTGACCATGTTGTCTTGCATCCTATTCAACCAACTCGTGCCAATGAAATATTCAGCCGACACTGCTCCTATTTTGAGGGGTGATGCATCTCTTGACCATGTTGTATCACATCCTATTCAACCAACGGTTGAAGACGTGGTCATGCCGAAGAAATCTTCGGTCAATCCCACTCTTCTCTTGTTGAGTGAAAAGTCTAAGGAGGTGACAATGCTGATGCAAAATTTGACCAATCCCACTCTTCTTTTGGGGACTGATGTATATTTTGACCATGTCTTTGTTAAAGTTTTTTCTATTATTAGGTTACTTTCAATTTACTAGATAACAATAACATAGACAGGATCACTGAGAGAAACACAATCACAAGAGTACACAAGCGTTTATCCTGGGAAACCCTCAAGGGGAAGAAAACCCAGTAAAACTTCTTTAATATAGATAGCCAATACAATGCCAAGATAATGAACCAGACAACAGAGAATATCCAACACTGAGCAACGCGCCTCTCTCTCTTCCTTCTTCCGGCAACTAGAAACTGCAGCTTCCTTCAAAACTTGCGCACTAGATGAGTGAGATGAGTGTGTGTTCAAATGAGGCGTTGGCCTCTCTTATTTATAAAATTCTGGCACGTGTGGAAGTGTCTCTTCACTGGGGCCAAATTCTTCTTCTGGGTGGTTATAACCACCTTTAATATATTTTGGGGCCTCTTTAATATATTCTGGGGCCAACTTCTTATTTGGCCTATTACAATTAGGGTTTGACCAATCCGCAAAAGGGGATTTGGTCAATTACAATGACCAACATGATCAATCCACAGAAGGGGATTTATCTAATCAATAATAAATATATTTTATCTTTATCCACAAAAGGGGATAAGAATATTCTTTGCAGTTGCACAATATTTTAACACTCCCTCTTAATAAGAAGGATATTCTTTATATTTTGACAGGTCACCGGATGTCAACATCAACTACGTAGCTGCATCCACTGGATAGCATCATCAGCTGGGCAACACCATCAACTGGGCAACATCATCGACTAGATAACGGGAGGCATCAATATCTTCCACTTGGTCATCTAGCATCATGATCACTGACTGGCATATCTATGAATCATCGGAAGTTTTGTTCTCTTTATCTTTGCGTAGAAGATACTCTTTCTTTCTTTTGTCTTCACGCAGAAGATACTTCTTTCTTATCTTCACACAAAAGATGTCCTATGAGTTTTTCCTTTCCTTTTGTGTTCTCCCTTCTCTTGTAGTCATATATCTCACCCATCCACTGGGGAGGACTACTACCATAGGTTCACTCCTAGTCATCCCACATGAGCTAGAGAAGATAACATGCTAGCTTGGGCAAGACTAGACTCCCTTTCCATGATCCACGCAGGATCACAACACAAACATCAATAGCTAACTAACCATTCCACATGGTCAAGGTTTGTGTTCCAGGCTACTCAATCCTTGGCTAGAGGAGAGTATCTACCCGCTGCCCCTTGGAGAAACATCCACATTCCTCTCTATGAGGGTGGTCACACCCCTCTCTACGAGGGTATTCTAGCATGTCCCTAGAGTAAACAAAACTCAACTCTAGG
>JASDQU010372867.1:62430-92341 GCA_032191745.1 Picea mariana
ATTTATCCTATTACAATTAGGGTTTGACCAATCCGCAAAAGGGGATTTGGTCAATTACAATGACCGACATGATCAATCCACAAAAGGGGATTGATCTAATCAATAATAAATATATTTTATCTTTATCCACAAAAGGGGATAAGAATATTCTTTGCAGTTACACAATATTTTAACAGTCTTTAGCATTTCTAGTTTTGTACCTTTTGAACAAGGGGGAATTCCACTCTCCCCAAGTACGCTCCCTCCTAGTACGCTCCTTCTTGATAATGGGATTTCTTCGATGTATTGTATATGAAGGATCCTTTGCAAGTATTATATCCTCCTCTCCTTGGAAATATTTGGGTTCTCCCAAGCTTGTGTCAGATACCAGTGAGATGCTAGCTTTCGAAGGAAGACCTGCATGGGAGCCCTGGCCTCCTCCTATGGGCCCGAGTAATATGATGTTTCCTCTTGAGTCTTATCTTTTCATTTTCAAGACCTCGAGCCTTGGTATTTGTGAGCCGTCGAGCCCAAGTTTCATGGATGTTGAGTTTCCTTCATATGAGGATATCCTTGAAGCTATGATTTTGGATTTTCGACCTCTTCTTGAACTGGAAAATTCACAGTTTGATTGCCAAAGAGACCCCTAGCCTAAGCCTAGAAATGGGCTCTACCTAGTGAAATAATATGCATAAGCTGTAAGGATTTGTAGTCCTCTGTATATATTGTACTTTTAGGTTTTCATTTTTTCAAGTTTTGTATCCCTTAACACATGTTTTATCAGAGGTTTCTATATTAGACTTATTAACTTATGGGTTAGTGTTTTTGGTCTTATATACAAGACTTCAAAGACATTTTCTTTGGTGCATTTCTTTATGTCGATCCATTCTAACAGGTCATGATATCGAAAATAACATATAGGTTAGATTTCCCCTTCCATGCATCTTTGCATTATTCGTTTCTGGTATCATTTTACCTGAGGATCGACCCCACTGGTTGCGAAGTGAAACCTTATATGTTGTTTAGAAGTGTTTTTATTCACGTGGTAGAGCCTACCTTCCATGAGCGTCCTATATTAGCTCCCATTTGCATTTTTGCACCCATGCTATAAGTTTTCTATTAGGATCAAGAGTCCCTTATAGCCCCTCTATGACTTTGTGTCTGAACCTCACTCTTCTTACTCAATCTCATTCTAACCACTATTTATGGGGCTCCCGTCGAGTCTTGGTTAAGCTCTTTTCCGACTCTTGAAAAAATGAAAATATTGTTGAGTGAACTTGTCACTTTCACACTTGTTAAATGGATTTGAAAGGACGTGTATTTTGGTATAAGTTTAACCCTTCTACAAACCAAATAGACTACTTAGAAAAAATGAATACTTTGGTCACCATTGGCTAGAATATTTCTCTTGGGTATTATTTTATACTTTTTTGGGCCCAGGGGACTAAATCTATGAAAAATGACACTTTTGAGTTAAGTCGTAATTGCATCTCATTATCCTTCTTGCATTTTTTTGCTCAATTTTGGCTTCCGCTTTATTGTTATAATCCTTTTTTCCCCAACAATTCTTAGCATTGGCCAAGCAATGCCTTCTATATATCCTTTGCAACTTGACAAACACTTTACCTATAGAGGAAACATCCCCTTGAGTGTCCATGTACCACATGCACTTCCCTGCATTTAGCATAGGTATTTTCCACTACTTGGAACTAGTTTCTTAATCACAACACTCGTTTCCTCTCCTATATCATAGCATTCCTTTCACTATGAAAAAAAAAAAAAGATGGGTGGGAAAATAACATTAGCTCCTATTGACAACAATCATATCGCCTTTGAACATAGTGTTGGGCCGGAGATATGATCGATTTTATGACGGTAATTAGATACTTTTTCCGAATGTATATATGCGTTTTCATGTTTTGGAGAAGTTTTTGAAGAGATTTTGTGCCAAAACACTATGATCCACACCAGGTATGCATAATTCGTGTTTTATGATGATCTTGATTATAATTCAGTATGTTTTTGTGTTTCCAGGGATCTAATTCACATTTTTTTGTGTCACAGGGAAAAATCGCAACATGTTTTTACTTCCGGCACTCAGTCCGGTACTCCATCCGGCACAAAAACGATGGGTGATTTGGCAGTTATGGTATTGGCGGCCAGTGGTGGGTGAATCAGAGACATGGGTTTTTCTTGTGCTCATGCCCTCCAGCTATTGAACTCTTGACAAATACATTTGGGTTGTTATGTTGGGCGATTATTGGCTCACTTCATTTTGGCAGTTAGGGCATCATTAATGTAATTTACTGTTTTTAGAAGAGGTTCGACCCTCCATTGGTCGAGCTCTCGGTTTGTAAAGCTTATAAATACCACCTCAGTGGTCAGAACAAAGTTAAGAAGTCGTGTGTTAGAGACAAAAATGATTTTATCTCTGTTTTTCCATTTTCGTTTTGCCAGACTGTGTAAACCTACGTTTTTAAGTTTTAATGGTGAAATCGCTTTGTTGAGTTCGTGGTGTGCATTTGAGGAGGGCCCACCAACAGTCTGGGTAAATGTTCTATGAGTTTGTTTATGAATTACATAGCATAGATGTCTTTCTATTTTATTTCCTGTACATGAATTGTTAGTTTACTTCTTTGTTCTATAATTTGTTGTTTATGATTTAATTGGTTTAATTTAGTTTTGCAAATTGATATGGAGGTTCTTGTTAATATTCAATGAATTTGTAGATGATAGAAGCAAGATTGCAAGCTTAGGCACTAACCCCCTGTGTAATTAGATGATAGATTAGGCTTTCTTTATGTTGAAATAGAGTTTAAAATCAAGTTTAAAATAGAGTTTAAAACATAGTTTTAAGAACATAATTTTAATTCATGCTTTCTTTAACAAGGCTTCGGTGGATGGATAGTGTTAGCTTCAGTTTTTATTTGCAGATTGCTTATTCAATTACTATTTATTTTTTTCTTATCTAGTTGTTAATTAATTTGCTCATTTGTTTACTTGTCATATGCTAGAATAATGTTTAATTTCTGTTTATGAATATTTTCTCTTTTTGCAAATTGAATTGTTAAATAGAATTAGTTTAGTTTACTCCATGCAATTTCTTTCTTAGATTTAGGTTGCAATTTCAATTTGTAGTTAATGATTGAATTTAGTTATGAGTTTTCTTACGTAGTATAGAGTGCAATTGAATTTCATAATCTCTTTATAATTGTTGATGATTAATGCATGAGTAATAGTCACATGGATATGCAAGGTAATTGATGTTGTTTTCATAATGGCTAAGTTCTCATTGGATTGGCTAATTCACACTTTTCACTTTGCTATTGAAGTGAATATCGAGTTTATCCCTCTTGAATTATCTTTCATTGTTAAGTTCCATCGTGATATTATAAGACACCGGAGACATTCACACAACCATCAACACTATATTTGAGTTTTCATAGACTAGAAGGTAGTTTTCTTGCTTTTGGAGGGTAGATAGGCTTTTGCTATGGTAGATTGAAGAGTAGTTTGCTTATCATAAGAGATTAGTTGTTAATTGATTTTATCATCATAATGATTTCAATTCGGTAGATTTCCTTTTATGAATTAGAAATAGTTGTGAAGATTAGTTTAAGAATAGAGTTCACTTGCCTTTGAGCTTACTTAGTTGCTTATTGAGTAATCTTAATTAATTTAATTGTTGTAGAATTTATCCTAGGTTAGTTAGTTGTTTACTTTCTTTAATAGGTTAGTTGCTTACTTGTCTATTCTTGCTTTGATAGTGTAGTTGCTTGTTTATTTACTTGCTTTCACAGGATAGTTGCTTATTGAGTTTAAGTAGGTTAATTACAAGTAGTTTGTTGTTGCTATTTGCTTATTAAATGAATAGTTTTCTTTTGCTTATTGTTATGAATGAACTAGTTTTCTTTAAGTAGGGTTTCCATTTTCTTTCTTAGAACTATCCATTGATCCTTCATTCAAAGGTTACTTAGGGTACACAGTTTGAGTTGCTTAGTAGAGTTTGATCATTAATAGTCTTTGCTTGAATAGTCTTTGCTTGAGTAGATTATCCCTTAGATAGCCACTTCCTTAGTTAGACTATACTACTACCAACCCTTCTACCTTGGCATATATTTTTCTACAACTCTAAGTTTACTTACCTTGGGTTGACAATTTAATTGAGGGTTTTTAGTGTGTTCTTAGTGCATATAGAAAACCCATCATTTTTTACGTCGTTGCTGGGGAGTTGTCTCAAGGTAGGAAATAGTTAGGAAATAGATCATTTCTAGACCTTAGCATTATATTGGTGGCAGGAAAACTTTAAGACGAGAGGTAAGAACCTGCGCATCTAGTAGTCTTTCTTTTTATTTTGTTTACTTTCATGAATAGACCTAGAGATCCAAAAGGTAAATACATTAAATCTAAATCAGACCTTTCAACCAAGGTTCCTTTCAATATTTTTGGGGGAAGAAACGTTCCACTCATAAGCTCCATAGACTGATATCGAAAAAATAGAGCTACCTCAACTCAAAGAGCTAAAATAGTCTCTGGAGAGACTAACACAGGGAGAACAATAGAACAAGAAATTTAAGCATCAATCATATTGGGGTAGGAGGCAAGACCACTCAATCCTTCCGCAAGGCCTCTTTTCCTTAATGGAATTTCAGAAGAATATCTAGAAATCCTTAACCTAATGGAATTAGGTGACATCTCCCATAAACCATTTGCCGAAATATGTGAGATGTGTAAGAATTACTCAAGGAGTAGAGCCAAGATAGGAAAGAATGTTCATGATCCTTATAATAGAAGCTTAAAACCAGTTAGTTCAGGTGGTATCACGAGAGAAGAGATAGGGAACCTTTTAGAAAACTTCAAGAAAAATATCTTAATCACAATAGGTTCCCAGTTGGACACCCTCAAAATTAAAAAGAAACAAGAGGAGGAAAATGCAGCAATGAACATATATTGCCCAAGATGCAGGAGGAAGAATTCCTCAAGGGAATGCCCATTAGATAACATTTCAGTTTGTGGCTTCTGTACAGAAGACCATTCAACTGAGAAATGTCCATCATTGCCCATTTTGTTAGCCATTTATAGGAGTGGGGATCTTGGGGAATCCTCTTATGTACCTAGGAGGCCATGGTAGCCTAGGAACCAAGCCACATACCCAGATCTACAATCTCAAGTTCCACCCTATTATCAACAACAACAATAGTGGAACTCACCAGGTTGGAAAAACTGGTTTACTCAGTACCAACATGCTTGGCTTCAAGGATGGAGAGGAGGACATAACCAAGGAAACCCTCAAGATCCACATATCCCTATGTCCAACCATCCTTATCCTCAGTTCCCAACAAACACTCTGCAACTTCTGTCAGGTTTTGTTCCACCACCTTTACCTCCTATTCCACAACAACAACCGCTACAATATCAGAATGAAAGCTCCCCAAGACCGACACTATTACCGGCACAACCAGTGTCAAATCACAATAATAAGCCCCCTCAACCTCTTCATAATGTTGAGATGAAGGACTTCCCAACATATGTCATTACTCATGTTCCATTACAGGAAATTCAACTTAGATCGGGAAAATTTATGGTTAAGCAGAGACCTTCAGTAGTCATCCAGGAAGAAGAAGAAGAAGAGGAAACCACCAAACAACCCACATATGACACTAGGTGGGAAGATGTTATTATTCCTAAGAACCAATAACCCAAGATTCCCCAAAATAAACCTTCACAATTACGAAGGTCCCTCCTTATCCAGACCGATTGGTAATCGAGAAACCTACCACTCGACCGAAATTTGACATCTTGAATGAATTGAAGAATATTTGTGTTAAGATTCCCTTGCTTCAAGCCATTAAAGACATTCCAATCTACAATAAGGTAATCAAAGAATTGTGTATTAAGAATTCAGGTAGAAAGAAAAAGGACACTGCTACAATACATTTGGTAGGAGGGCTTTCTGAGTACATATCATAGCAGCCAAAACTAGCAACATATGGGAACCTAGGAAACCCCGTAGTGACCGTAACCATTAATGAGGTCTCCATTGGAAACACTCTCATAGACCTAGGGGCAACCATAAATTTTATGATCACTACTACCTTGCAACAATTACAGTTACAACCTCTTCTTCGGCCTACCCCAACCATTTTGGAATTAGCAGATAAGACCAGGGTCATACTTGAAGGAATTTTAGATGATATCATGGTTACTTTAGCCTCATGGGAGTACCTAGTAGATTTTCTTGTCATTCACTTAAAGGATCCTACCAAATTCCATCCTGTCATTTTGGGAAGGCCTTGGCTAGCCACAACCAGTGCATTTATTGGCTGTAGAGAGGGAGAAATGACCATCGCGAATGGACTCTCTATCTAGAAGCTCACCATTTACCCTCCAGCTCAACTTATCATGGGGAATATATGGTGACTTGAATATCCATAGGAGAATGAGGACTGGGAAGAACCCATAATGCCAAGTGACCATGTCTAGGCACTTCAGGAGCACAAAACGAAAAATGTGCTAAACCAATTTATTTCTTCTATCACATGTGTGGATTTTCCACAGTCGTTTCTTCAATTTGAGTACATGTTTGGGGAAGAATTTTAGGAACAATTGGACCCATCCATTTTGTCTTCGACATATTTTATCTTTGATATAGATGAGTCTGCCATGTCTTAGACTATGCCCTATGAGATTAGTCCAGGAAAAATTCTACATATAAACTTCGGGCTAGACGCAGACCAACAGAAACAATTAGTAAATATCCTTAAAGAATAATCAGGAGCATTCGCCTGGGAATACACTGACATGAAGGGTATACAACCTGACACATGTATCCATCACATATATAACCAGGGGGAAGTAACACCTGTTAGGAAACCCCATAGAAGGATGAGCTCAACACTCAAAGATATAGTAAAAGAGGAGATCCAAAAGTTATTAAATGTCGGATTTATTTATCCCATCTCTGACAGTACATGGATATGCCTGCTTGTAGTGGTTCCAAAGAAAGTGATCGGGAAATGGATAATTTGTGTTGATTTTTGGGAACTCAACAAAGTCACTCTAAAAGACTACTTTCCTCTTCCTTTCATTGACCAAGTTCAAGATACCTTGTCTGGAAATAAGTGTTTTTCCTTTTTATATGGGTACAACGGGTACAATCAAATTCTTATAGCACCCGAGGACCAGGACAAGACTACCTTTACTTGTCCTTGGGGCACCTATTCCTATAGGTTATTACCATTTGGATTGTGAAATTCCCCTTCCACATTTCAACGAGAAGTACTAGGGATATTTGTTGATCTTATTCATGATTGTGTGGAGGTCTACATGGATGACTTCGCAGTTTATGGAAACACTTACCAGGAAGCCTTAGACAACTTAGAAAAAGTCCTTATCAGATTCCAAGAAATGAACCTATCTCTAAGTCATGTAAAATGTAAAATGTTGTTAACTGAAGGAGTGGTTCTAGGACATCATGTTTCATCTGAAGGGATAAAATTAGATCCTGCAAAGATTGAGGTCATCGTTAGAATTCCACCCCCCAAGACTCAGAAAGAGGTGAGAAGCTTTCTTGGACATGTAAGATACTACTGGCGGTTTATTGAAAATTTTACAAATATTTTTGCACCTATGTTTGGATTTTTAATAAAAGATGTTGATTTTGTTTGGACTGAGCAGTGTCAAACTGCCTTTGAAACCCTGGAAGCTAAGTTGTCTGTGGCACTAGTTCTTAGAGGGCCCAATTGGACTCTCCCATTTCACATATCTACTGATGCCTCTAACACTGCAATAGGAGGAGTATTAGGGAAGAAAGAGGACCAACAATCCTATGCCATTTATTATGTGAGCAAGAACTTGTCCCCTGCCGAGTTAAACTACATAGTCACCGAGAAGGAATTTTTAGCAGTTGTTCTTGCTATTAACAAGTTTCGTCATTACATTACAGGTTACAAATTATTTTTACATAAATATCATTATGCCATCAGATTTCTCATGAATAAACCCATAACTAATGGTCGAGTGACTAGGTGGCTCCTGTTATTGTAAGAATTTAATATCATTGTGCTTGACCGACCTAGAAAGGATAACGTGGTAGCTGATTTCATTTCACGAATAAAAAATGAGGATGATGATGATATCCCTGTAGATGATAGTTTCCTAGACGAGCACCTTTTTTCCCTCTCTGTCAATACCCCATGGTTTGCGGATATGGAAAACTATCTAGGTGCTAGGAAGTTACCATCTCATTTGTCACCTCTTGAAAAGCGTAAAATTATTACACAGAGTGCTAATTAATCTTGGGTTGGCCATGACCTTTTTTGTACAGGTCCTGATTTGATTATTCATAGATTTCTCCGATAGCATGAGGTACCAGAAATGCTACGAAGTTGTCATGATGGACCATGTGATGATCATTTTTCTGACAAACACACAACATATAGGGTGATACATTCAGGTTACTATTGGCCTAGCATTTTCAAAGATGCTTCCAAGTATGTGAGAAGTTTTGATAGTTTCTAAAGGATAGGAATACCTACGTTAGCTGACGAAATGCCCTTTCATGCCCAAGTTATGATATAACCCTTAGAAAAATGGGCCCTTGATTTTATAGGACCAATTTCACCCATGTCCCGTAAGAAGAACTATATTTTGGTTTGTACGGACTATGTCACCAAGTGGGTAGAGGAAAAATCCCTAATTAGGGCTACAGAGAAGTCTGTTGTCGAATTCATCTATGAAGACATCTTTACCCACTTTGGTTTCCCTTGTGAAATTATTACAGTCTAAGGCACTCAATTCACTTCCAAGCTGATGAGAGAGCTAATAGAGAAATATGAGATTAAACACTGTAAATCTTCTCCATACCACCCATAAGTCAATGGTCAGGTAGAATCTACAAACAAAGTTCTGGAAGCTATCTTGACCAAGACTATCCAATCACATCACCGAGATTGGGATGATGGGCTTCCAGAGGCTTTGTGGGCATACCAAATCACCTTGAGAAATACCACTGGGCATACCCCTTATGAGCTAGTGTACGGGAAAAAAGTACTTCTACCAATAGAATTCCAAGTAAGGACCTTTCGTATTTCCGCAGAATTGGGATTAACCTTGGATGAGGATTAGAAGCAACGAGCCCTACAATTTAATGAGTTGGATGAAATCAGGCAAGATTCCATCCAACGAACAATATTAGTCCAAAACCGGAGGAGCAAGTGACATGACAAGTTTATTAAGAAGAAACACTTCCAACCTGGTGATTGGGCTTTGTTGTTTGATTCTCAATTCAAAATATTCAAAGGAAAACTCACCACCCGATGGTTTGGCCCTTACAAGGTAGACACCGTATATGACAATGGAGTTGTAAAGATAAAAAAAATTGACAATGGACAAGTCTCCTTTGTAGTAAATGGACACCAACTCAAATTTGATCATAAATCCACTTCCAAACAGGATTTTCTATAGGTCATGTCAACTGAAAAGGCATTGGCCTTAGTAGATGTGGAAGTCCCCCCTTATTCTTGAAATTTTTTCTTAATTTTCTATTGTACATATGTAAATAGTCTTTGAATTTTGTTAATAAGGAAACTCTAGAGATTTCTGAAAGTATTTATTTCACCAAGAGTAGACAGTTTCAAGAAACTATAAAAGAAGGATTTTTCTTCAAAACATTGTTACACTTGAATTTTTTTGTTTGCTAAGCATCAAATGAATATCGACTTACTATACTTAGCCATATTCTTGCAAAAATTTTCATTTTCTTAAGGCATCCCAAAGTAGTTTCTCTTGAAACTCTTCACCACTGTATAAGGAAGTGGTACCATAACCATCAAGCTTAGAGGTCTCTCATACAATTTTTTTTCCAAGAAACCCGAGTAAGTGAGTAAAGTGTCTTTATTAAAGAGTAACAAGGAGGTCTAATTAGCGGTTAGTCATGGAAACATCACAATAACTACAAAAGAAGAAAGTGAGTTGAGCATAGAGATACCTTTCTGTTCTTTCT
This sequence comes from Picea mariana, assembly GCA_032191745.1. Lineage (NCBI taxonomy): Eukaryota > Viridiplantae > Streptophyta > Pinopsida > Pinales > Pinaceae > Picea > Picea mariana. Next base: position 72,413 of record JASDQU010372867.1, read on the forward strand.
CAATGGTACCATCCATTACACACTAAATAGCTTGATTGTATCATATCTTTAGATAGGCCACGTCCGCTTAAGTACCTCTTACATCAGGACAATCACTAAGTAATATAGCAAAAATTCATTCTCTAACATAAATACCATCCCAATTAAAAAAAAAAAAAAAAATTTGTTTTCAGAGCTATCCCCCCATCTTCTTGCATAAAGCAATCTTATACTAAAATCTTAAAAGATGGAGGGCCAATATCTAAGGGTGTAAGAGGCTAACCCATCGGGATACTCAACAGGTATGATGGCAGCAGGTACCATCATGTGGTATGACTAGGTAAACCCGCCGGAGTACTGAACAGGCTTGCTAGCAGCAGGACATTCTACCTAGCGAGGATGGTAATATGACAAAAATAAATAATAAATTTAAACTTGTCCTGATGTACGACATTACTTGGAGACAAATATGACATGAACTATGTATGGTTAAGCTAAGGTTAATGAACTCCATAAAATTTCCATTGGGAACTAACTCTAAGACTATCTTGAAACTCTCTTGCCTACCTCTTCTTATCTATATATATGATCTCTTATCCTATAGGTGGGGCCATGTTCTAACCGTCTTGTCAGACTAATCTATGAAATTTATCTTTACACTTGACATACTATAAATCTTCGGCTATTGGGGGAACTGACTGGGTTCCTATACTTTTGATTGTGAGGTGTCACAATACTTAGGTGTGGGGGAGGGGTTCATGAGTTGACAAATGATCATTGCCTAGAGAAATAAATCTTTGTAAGAATTTTTGTATTATTTCCATGATATAGGTTATTACATCAACAGTCATTTTATTTTTGAAGTGCTAAACTCCTGTGTGCTATAAATTGTTGAACATATACTTAACAGACCACTCTATCAGTTTATTTTTGTTACAAGATGTGCATTGTAGGTTTGACATTACATGTCCTATGCTTGCTATAAGTTTTCCATTGTATGTTTGACATTACATGTCCTATACTTGCTATAAGTTGTTCATTGTAGGCTTTGACATTACATGTCCTTTGCAAGAGGATTGAGTGAACATGGTAGCAAAATCAACAACAAGGGAGCATTTTGCCTCTGCTCTTAACCACTGTGATTGAAAAAACATTTCAATATTGCAGGCTATCCATTACAGGAGGTAAAAATGTATTTAACACATAGGTGTTGTATGAAGTGTTGTATGAGGTGCCGTATGAAGTGTCACATGAGGTGCCGAATGAAGTGCCATATGAATTTACACACCAGTAACTGTCCACAATTCCAGGTAACTAGGAATCAATGATATTTAATTGAATTGGTTGAAGGAAATTAAGAGTGAGGATGCAAACTTTAGACATGTTCATGATCAAATGTCCAAGTCAAAAGACTTGGACATTTATCTAATTGCGCATTATTAAGCTTGCCCCCCAAAAAACGTGCCTTCAAATTCGAAAATGACCACACATGGCAACTCGTGCGTGCATGTGTGCAACCAAATCCAACCTAGGCACATTCAAAAATGGGCTGGGTTACCTATTATCCCAATTCACCTCTACCATTTGCCTTGCCCCTGTCTTAGAGAGCACACTCAGCCTATGCCATTCCTTCCCTTGTTCAAATCGCACTTAGCCCTTGCTCAATTTGTGCCATTCCTTGGCCTGATCGCACCCTCTATTGGTGAATTTTGCCTCTGCATATTTCTTCACCTCATCACAATTCCCAAGAGGTATGAACCCTCTTCCTATGTAGATATTTTCGCCACTCCTAAGTTTGCACAGTGCAGAGAGGTGTTTTTGCGTGCAGGCTGGGGGCCATTTTTATCTCACTTGTAGGGCCACGATGATGGCATCTCCTTGCAATTTTCCCTCGGTTTCGATGGGAAGACAGCGCGCATGGGGTCTCTTACCTTTTGGGTCTCAAAATATTCCATTGCTGCAGCCATGAAGCTTACAAGAATGGGATGTAGATGGTTCAAAAACCACCAGCTGTTGCGCTCAAGTTATAACATGGTTTTTAAGCCCGGATTCTAGGACATTTCAGGAGAAAAAGGATATTCTAATGAATGGATAAAGGAGGAATTGATCAACCCTCTCATCTTCATCACTAGGCTGATCACATGCGAAGGTAGATATTCCACTTTCAAAGCCTGTCATTTTAGATTGCTAGCTCATTTTTAGTTCAACAAACCTTTGAATTTTCCCTTCTACTTTCTAAAGAGCTTGGAAAATATGTCCTCTCAAGTGAGGAAGGACGTAACTAATCCCCACAATAGCCTCTTTCACCATGGATTAATCAAACTCCCTTTTCTAGATGAATTAGAGAAACAGGGGCAAACTTGGGATGCATTTATCTATCAATTTGCAATCTCTCACTTGACAATTAAGACTGACAAAAAGCCACTTGGCCTAAGGAATATCTCTCCATACAAGCCCCATTCTCCAAGGACTTCAAACCCCCATGCACAAACCATTTCTTTACTGGAACAATTCAAAAAGCTTGTTGACACCCTTGCATCCTGATCGGGTAAAAATACCAAGAGTAAAGATCAAAATAAGCCTATTGCTAACCTTCAAATGCCTTCAATATCTCTTGATCCCACACCTAAAAATCTCCAAGAAGTGATTCAACAAGCCTTTCCTATAGTTCCCACAAATAGGAGAGGAGCCAATCGATTTGATAAAGGGCCCTTTCGAAAGAGTACCCGGAGCACAAGAGAAAAACCTTATGCAAAACCCTTTCCTGCTTCGGACCCTATCCAAGTGTCCTTTGATCTTGAGATCCCTCACAAGAAACTTAGGGAAGTTTCCGCGAATGGATTAGAGCTACAAAGAAAGACAAAATCAGAGCCTACCACTCTCTATCAACCCCCTATTACTCCTACTTCACCAATGCCTACCCTAGATCCTAAGAATGATAGATTGTCCACATATTTCATAGGATCTAAGTGTTCCTCCGAGATCACTGATTCTGCCCCAACCATTGAGAAGCTACAAAAAGAGAATTTTCAGCTTATGCAACAGTTGGAAGAAAGGAAGACAATAGACACACACCTTCATCATGATAATGAAGTCCTCCAAGAAAAGGTAAACTCCCTTCAACAGTTGGTTGATGAGATGACCAAATCCAACCGCAGCCTCAAAGCACAACTGAAGCAACACAAGAGGCATAAGGTAAAGTCTTCACAGCAAGAAGGAGAAGCTTCTAAAGCCGATCCTCCTCAGCAAGCTTAGTCATGAGGGGCAATTTCTTTTTGTTTGCAGTGGGACTTGCAAAATCATAAGTGTGGGGGTAATGTTGGGCCTGAGATATGATCGATTTTATAACATTAATTAGATACTTTTGTCAAATGTGTATATGCGTTTTCATGTTTTGGAGAAGTTTTTGAAGAGATTTTGTGCCAAAATGCTATGATCCACACCAGGTATGCATAATTCGTGTCTTATGATGATGTTGATTATAATTTAGTATGTTTTTATATTTCCAGGGATCAAATTTGCATTTTTTGGTGTCATAGGGAAAAATCATAGCATGTTTTTGCTTCCAGCACTTAGACTGGTACTCCATCCGACATTCAGTCTGATACTCCATCTGACACTCCGTCCGGCACTCCGTCCTGAACAAAAACGATGGGTGATTTGGCGGTTATGGTATTGGTGGCCAGTGGTGGGCGAATCAGAGACATGGGTTTTTCTCGTGCTCATGCCCTCCAGCTACTGAACTCTTGACAACTCGATTTGGGTTGTTATGTTGGGCGATTATTGGCTCGCTTCATTTTGGTAGTTGGGGCATCATTAATGTAATTTATTGTTTTTAGAAGAGGTTCGACCCTCCATTTGTCAACCTCTCGGTTTGTAAATCTTATAAATACCACCTCAGTGGTCAGACAAAATTTAAGAAGTCGTGTGCTAGAGACAAAAATGATTTTAGCTCTATTTTTCCATTTTTGTTTTGCCAAACTGTGTAAACCTGCGTTTTTAAGTTTTAATGGTGAAATCGCTTTGTTGAGTTCGTGGTGTGCATTTGAGGAGTGACCACGATTTTCTGGGAGCCTCACCATAAGTCTAGGTAACTTCTCTATGAGTTTGTTTATGAATTACATAGCATATATGTCCTTCTATTTTATTTCTTGTACATGAATTGTTAGTTTACTTCTTTGTTCTATAATTTGTTGTTTATGATTTAATTGGTTTAATTCAGTTTTGCAGATTGATATGGAGGTTCTTGTTAATATGCAATGACTTTGTAGATGATAGAAGCAAGCCTACAAGCTTAGGCACTAACCCCCTGTGTGATTAGATGATAGATTAGGCTTTCTTTATGTTGAAATAGAGTTTAAAATCAAGTTTAAAATAGAGTTTCAGAGTTTTAAGAACATAATTTTAATTCATGCTTTATTTAACAAGGCTTCGGTGGATGGATAGTGTTAGCTTTAGTTTTTATTTGCAGATTGCTTATTCAATTACTATTTAGTTTTTGCTTATCTATTTGTTAATTAATTCACTCATTTGTTTACTTGTCATATGCTAGAATAATGTTTAATTTCTATTTATGAATATTTTCTCTTTTTGCAAATTGAATTGTTAAATAGAATTAGTTTAGTTTACTCCATGCAATTTCTTTCTTAGATTTAGGTTGCAATTTCAATTTGTAGTTAATAATTGAAGTTAGTTATGAGTTTGCTTACGTAGTATAGAGTGTAATTGAATTTCATAATCTCTTTATAACTGTTGATGATTAATGCATGAGTAATAGTCACATGGATATGCAAGGTAATTGATGTTGTTTTCATAATGGCTAAGTTCTCATTGGATTGGCTAATTCACACTTTTCATTTTGCTATTGAAGTCAATATCAAGTTTATCCCTCTTGAATTATCTTTCATTGTTAAGTTCCATCGTGATATTATAAGACACCAGAGACATTCACACAACCATCAACACTATATTTGAGTTTTCTTAGACTAGAAGGTAGTTTTCTTGCTTTTGGAGGGTAGATAGTCTTTTTCTTTAGTCGGTTGAAGAATAGTTTTCTTATCATAAGAGATTAGTTGTTAATTGATTTTATCATCATAATGCTTTCAATTCGGTAGATTTCCTTTTATGAATTAGAAATAGTTGTGAAGATTAGTATAAGAATAGAGTTCACTTGCCTTTGAGCTTAGTTAGTTGCTTATTGAGTAATATTAATTAGTTTACTTGCTGTAGAAGTTATTCTAGGTTGGTTAGTTGTTTACTTGCTTTAATAGGTTAGTTGCGTACTTGTCTATTCTTTCTTTGATAGTGTAGTTGCTTGTTTATTTACTTGCTTTCACAGGATAGTTGCTTATTGAGTTTAAGTAGGTTAATTACAAGTAGTTTGTTGTTGCTATTTTCTTATTAGATGAATAGTTTGCTTTTGCTTATTGTTATGAATGAACTAGTTTTCTTTAAGTAGGGTTTCCATTTTCTTTCTTAGAACTATCCATCGATCCTTCGTTCAAAGGTTATTTAGGGTACATAGCTTGAGTTGCTTAGTAGAGTTTGATCATTAATAGTCTTTGCTTGAGTAGATTAGCCCTTAGATAGCCACTTCCTTAGTTAGACTATACTACTACCAACCCTTCTACCTTGGCATATATTTTTCTACAACTCTAAGTTTACTTACCCAGGGTTGACAATTTAATTGAGGGTTTTTAGGGTGTTTTTGGTGCATATAGAACACCCATAATTTTTGGTGTTGTTGCCGGGGATTTGTCTCAAGGTAGGAAATAGTTAGGAAATAGATCATTTCTAGACCTTAGCATTAGATTGGTGGCGGGGGAAATTTAAGAGGAGAGGTAAGAACTTGCGCATCTACTATTGTAGGCTCCCCCAAACGCAATGGTAGTCTTTCTTTTTGTTTTTGTTTACTTTCATGAATATACCTAGAGATCCAGAAGGTAGATACATTAAATCTAAATCAGACATTTCAACCAAGGTTCCTTTCAATATTTTTGGGGGAAGGAACGTTCCACTCATAAGCTCTAGAGATCGATACCAAAAAATAGGAGCTAGCTCAACTCAAAGAGATAAACTAGTCTCTTGAGAGACTAACACAGGGAGAACTATAGAGCAAGAAATTGAAGCATCATTCATATTGGGACAGGAGGCAAGACCACTTGAGCCTTCCAGAAGGGTTATTTTCCTTAAGGGAATTTCAGAAGAATATCTAGAGATGCTTAACCTAATGGCATCAGGTGACATATCCCATAAACCATTTTCCGAAATATGTGAGATGTGTAAGAATTACTCAAGGAGTAGAGCCAAGACAGGAAAGAATGTTCGAGACCCTTATAATAGAAGCTTAAAACTAGTTAGTTTAGGTGGCATCACGAGAGAAGAGATAGGGAACCTTTTAGAAAATTTCAAGACAGACATGTTAAGCACAATAGGTTCCTAGTTGGACACCCTCAAAATTAAAAAGAAACAGGAAAAGGAAAATGAAACAATGAGCATATATTTCCCAAGATGTAGGAGGACGCATTCCTCAAGGGAATGCCCATTAGATAACATTTCAGTTTGTGGCTTCTCTACAAAAGACCATTCAACTGAGATATATCCATCATTGCCTGGTTTTTTAGCCATTTATATTAGTGGGGATCCTGGGGAATCTTCTTATGTATCTATGAGGCCATGGCAGCCTAGGAACCAACCCACATACCCAGATCTACAATCTCAAGTTCCACCCTATTATCAATAACAACAGTGGAACTCACCAGGTTGGAAAAAATGGTCTACTCAGTACCAACATCCTTGGCTTCAAGGATGGAGAAGAGGACATAACCAAGGAAACCCTCAAGATCCACCTATCCCTATGTCCAACCATCCTTATCCTCAGTTCCCACTGAACACTCTGCAACTTCTGCCAAGTTTTGTTCCACCACCTTTACCTCCTATTCCACAACAAAAACCGCTACAATATCCAAATGCAATCTCCCCAAGACCGACACTATTACCGGAACAACCAGTGTTGAATCCCAATAATAATCCCCTTCAACCTCTTCATAATTTTGAGATGCAAGCCTTCCTGACATATTACATTACTCCTGTTCCATTACAGGAAATTCAACTTAGATTGGGAAAAGTTCTGGATAAGCAGAGACCTTCAGTAGTCATCGAGGAAGAAGAAGAAGAAGAAACCACCAAACAACCGACGAATGACACTAGGTGGGAAGATGTTATTATTCCTAAGAAACAAGAACCCAAGATTCCCCAAAATGAACCTTCACAAATTACGAAGGTCCCTCCTTATCCAGACCGATTGGTAATCAAGAAACCTACCACCCGACCGAAATTTGACATCTTGAATTAATTGAAGAATATTTGCATCAAGATTCCCCTGCTTCAAGCCATTAAAGACATTCCAATCTACAGTAAGGTAGTCAAAGAATGGTGTATTAAGAAGCCAGGTAGGAAGCAAAAGGACCCTCCTACAGTACATTTGGTAGGAGGACTTTTTGAGTACATATAAGAGCATCCAAAACTAGCAAAATATGGGAACCCAGGAAACCTCGTAGTGACCGTAACCATTAATGAGGTCTCCATTGGAAACACTCTCATAGACCTAGGGGCAACCATCAATGTTATGAGCGCTACTACCTTGGAAAAATTATAGTTACAACCTCTTCTTCGGCCTATCCCAACCATTTTGGAATTAGCAGATAAGACCAGGGTCATACCTGAAGGAATTTTAGATGATATCATGGTTACTTTAGCCTCATGGGAGTACCCAGTAGATTTTCTTGTCATTCACTCAAAGGATCCTACCAAAGGCCATCCCATCATTTTGGGAAGACCTTGGCTAGCCACAACCAATGCATTTATTGGTTGTAGAGAGGGAGAAATGACTATTTCAAATGGACTCTCTATCCAGAAGCTCACCATTTACCCTCCAACTCAACCTATCATGGAGAATCTATGGTGGCTTGAATGTCCATATGAGAATGACGACTGGGAAGAACCTGTATTGCCAAGTGACCATGCCTAGGGACTTCAGGAGCACACAACGAAAAATGTGCTAAACCAGTTTATTTCTGCTATCACATGTGTGGATTTTCCATAGTCTTTTCTTCAATTTGAGTACATGTTTGGGGAAGAATTTCAGGAACAATTGGACCCATTCATTTTTTCTTCGACATGTTTTATCTTCGAGATAAACAAGTCTTCCATTTCTTATACTATGCCCTACGAGATTAGTCCAGGAAAATTTCTACATATAAACTCTGGGCTAGATGCAGACCAATAGAAATAGTTAGTAAATATCCTTAAAGAACAATCGAGATCATTTGCTTGGGAATACACTGAAATGAAGGGTATACACCCTGACACATGTATCCATCACATATATACCCAGGGGGAAGTAACACTTGTTAGGAAACCCTAGACAAGGATGAACCCAACACTCAAAGATATAGTAAAAGAGAAGATCCAAAATTTATTAAATATTGGATTTATTTATCCCATCTACGACAGTAAGTGGGTATCCCCTCTTGTAGTGGTTCCAAGGAAAGTGACCGGGAAATAGAGAATTTGTGTTGATTTCCGGGAACTCAACAAAGCCACTCTAAAAGACTACTTTCCTCTTCCTTTCATTGACCCAGTTCAAGATACCTTATCTGGAAAGAAGTATTTTTCCTTTTTAGATGGGTACAACGAGTACAATTAAATTCTCATAGCACCCGAGTACCAAGAAGGGCACTTTCCTCAGTAAGAGGGAGTGTTGAGATTTGGGTACCTTGGAAAGTGGTCCCCTTGTGTTTGTGAGCCTCTAAACACAAGTGGGAATTACTTTGTACCATGTACCATGTACTTTATGTCTAATTTCACTTTGACTTAGGACATTTAAGTCAAAAGTGAAATTTGGTCATTTTAGCCTAAAATGACTATTAATTCACTTTGTGGGTGAATTGAGGGACATAAAGTGAAACTATGGAAACTTTAGTAAAGATGGTTTTGAGTTGAGATTCTTTTGGAGATATCTCAACCATTGATTAGAGATGGGATGAGATGATCTCATCCACCCAACTTTTATGTTTCCTTATGTTTCCCTAAGAGGGGTGCATAGGGAAAGGAGAGGCTCATATTCACTTGTAAGTTCACCAAGAGAGTTTGGAGAAGGGAATAAGATGAGAATGAAAGCATTGGGAGAGGAGATATTGGGAACCTCCTTTGATGAAGGGATCATGAAGGATTAGGGCCCAATTTATTTTTGGTGGTTGTTCTTGCTAGGAGGAGGGTGCACTTGAGGAGGAGGGCAAACAACTAGCAGGGAGGTATTGTAGTGGTTATATTTCTTTGAGAATAGTTTCAGTGGAGAGGCAACACAGAAGAGTACATTGTGGTGCAAGGGTTTCTCCATCAGAGATTCAGGGAGAAAGGGTGCTTTATTTCAGTGGATAGAGAAATATTTGAGGAGGGCACACTATGCTTGGGCGCATCTTTCACTCTTGGACTTGTGTTTCAACTTGAGACAAGCTGTTATTATATCGATTTTTGTTATCACATATAGTTGTCAAGGGCAACAGGTCGTCCAAGTTCATGGTCTGCATAGGAAGCGTCCGAGCGCAACATGCAGAGTATCTCATTTCGGGATTAAAATACAAACAGAGAGGTTGAATTTTTTCAGCCATGGAGATTCCAGGAGCATTCTAGATTAACGACCCCCAGGTATTCAGGATTTCAAAATTGCATGAAGTATAGCACCATGAGAAAGGCAGAAGCCCGAAGTCCAGAAGCAGATCTCGGTTGTTGATTTGAAAAGGGAAGATCCGATCCATTGATTTGAAGAGGGCATATTTGAGCCGTTGATCGTAAATCCTCGCCCAAGATCCCAAGATCGACGACCATAGTCCATTGTGGGGACACGACGTGCTCAGGTGATAATTTTATTTATCTATCCTGCAAATGAATTTGTGGTTTGGCAAAAGTAATACATGGCAAAAGGTGGTGGATTGCGGGCTCAAAAGCAGTGTGAACCCAAACCACCTTTGAGCGGCCCCACAATCATGTTTTTATATAGCATCCTATCTAAGAGCAACATGTGGCTGCCCCCTGGGCATTAAGCCATGTTTCAATCCCGATGTAGGTAGTTAATGAGAGTGAGAGAGGTGGTTGAAACCTTGTCTCACCACATAAATGGAAAACATGTAGAGAGCAGTCGTAAAGGCAGACTGTTAATCTAAAGCTTCCTTATGGACATATTTTCCTGTAAAGCACATAACTGCACCTTGCTCACATTTGACATGAGGAGGCCTACACAATATAACATAGAAGGCCCCAATGAAAATGTTATGCAGTGGTCTGATCACACTCCTGGTGGTTGCAACATTTCTGAGTATATATAGGCATTTTTAGTATTTTTTTATGGTCGATGGTTGAGTGAGGCTCCCACATTGTAAAGCTTTGATGAAAGCTCTGGTTATCTGTTATGTAGTAGGATTTGAGATTTCTTGTTTAATATAAGTCAGCTTCTTTCCATCTCTCTGTAAAATTTGTGTTAGAAAACTCAGGCATGGAGGATCCAGTCCAGGGTTGTATGCTGTTGTTATGAAGGTTTGATTTTAGTAGTATTGTGACTAGTTTTAATCAGTTTGTTTTGTTATCTTTTTACCTCACACTAAAGAGATAGGGCATGGATGATCCAGTCGAGTTGTTGTAGCTGCATCGTGATGTTTAGCACTAGAAGTCACCCTTCGATTGCAGAGAGAGTAAGTCCAATACCCATCAGTTTGTATGCCACAAATAATTTTAAAGAGGTCAAATGCGTGCAGAATCAAGATGATATCACTTTAACTCATAAAACTGGGCCGGTGTGCATAAACAAGTGAGGTCTTGATCAACTTCAGTCAATAAGTTGGATTAAAGGCGAATAGAAGGAATACTTGGTGAGGAGAATGTAGAGGTCTATTATGGACATTAGGTCTTCCAGCAGCCTAAGGAGGAAAAACTCAAACACAAGATCCTCTTGGATTCAAATTTTCAGACATTAAAGTATATTTAAGAAACACAGTCAGAACAACATAATGATCAAACATACATCATGATGCAGATACAACAACTCGACTAGATCATCCACGCCCGAGATCTTCAGTGTGAGGGAAAAACATAACAAAATGAATTGATTAAAACTGGTCACAATACTACTGAAATCAAACCTTCATAACAACAACATATGACCCTCAATGGGATCCTCCATGCCCGAGTGTTCTAACACAACTTTTACAAAGAGATGGAAAGAAGATGACTTATATTAAACAAGAAATCTCAAATCCTATTACATAATAGATAACCAAAGCTTAGGTCAAAGCTTTACAATGTGGGAGCCACGCTCAACCATCGACCATAACAAAATACTAAAACTGCCTATATATACTCAGAAATGTTGTAACCACCAGGAGTTTGATCAGACCAATGCATTAACGTTTTCATTCGGTGCCTTCTCTGTCAGATTGTGTAGGCCTCCTCATGTCAGATGCGAGCCAGGCGCAGTTATGTGCTTTACAGAAAAATCTATCCATACAAAAGCTTTGGATTAACAGTCTACCTTTACGACTACTCTCTGCATGTTTTCCATTTATGTGGTGAGACGAGGTTTCAACCACCTCTCTCACTCTCATTAACTACCTGCATCGGGATTGAAATGAAGCTTAATGCCTAGGGGGCAGCCACACGTTGCTCTTGGGTAGGATTCTATATAAACACATGATTGCAGGGCTGCTCAAAGGTGGTTTGGGTTCACACCGCTTTTGAGCCCATAATCCACCACCTTTTTCCATGTATTACTTTTTCCAAACCATAAATTCATTTGCGGGACCGCTCAAGAAAATTATTGCTCGAGCACGTCGCGTCCCCGCAATGGACTGTGGTCATTGATCTTGTGTGAGGATTTATGATCAGCGGCTCAAATTGTCCCTCTTCAGATCAATGAATCAGATCTTCCCTTTTCGAATCAACGATCGAGATCTGCTTCAGGACTTCGGGCTTCAACCTTTCTCATGGTGCTATACTTCATGAAATTTTGAAATCCCGAATACCCGGGGACTGTTAATCTGGAATTCTCCTGGAATCTCCATCGCTGACAAAATTCAACCTGTCTGTTTGTATTTTAAGCCCAAAATGAGTTTCTCTACATGTTGCACTCGGACGCTTCCTGTGCAGACCACGACCTTGGACGACTTGCTGCCCTTGACAACTATATGTGATAACAGGTTCATTTGTTTCATGTACTTGATGTATTCCACCTTCTATTATCCACTTTTATATACTTCCATTCCAAAATGGTTTTCCCGGGGGCGTTTATCCAGGGTCATGTTGACCAAAAATACTTGTGTTCATTTCATGCATGCTTAGAATTGTAAATCAACATTTAAAGTTGTAAATATCTAAGAGGTACTGCTATTTGTTTTGAATATATTGCATGTGATAACATTGGGAAAATATAACACTTGCAAGGGCCCCTCAAAAGGAAATGTTGGGCCTGAGATATGATCGATTTTATGACGTTAATTAGATACTTTTGTTGAATGTATATATGCGTTTTCATGCTTTGAAGAAGTTTTTAAGGGATTTTGTGCTAAAACACTATGATCCACAATAGGTATGCATAATTTGTGTTTTATGATGCTTGAATGTAATTCAGTTTGTTTTTATATTTCCATGAATCTAATTCACATTTTTGGTGTCACAGGGCAAAATCACAACATTTTTTTTCTTTCGGCACTCAGTTCGGTACTCCATCCGACACTCCGTCCTGCACAAAAACGATGGGTGATTTGGTGGTTATGGTATTGGTGGTCAATGGTGGGTGAATCAGAGACATGGGTTTTGCTCGTGCTCACCCCATCCAGCTACTAAAATCTTGAAAACTCGATTTGGGTTGTCAAGTTGGGCAATTATTGGCTCACTCCATTTCGACAGTTAGGGTATCATTAATGTAATTTACCGTTTTTAGAAGAGGTTCGACCCCCCCCAGCGGTCAACCTCTCAGCCTGTAAAGATTATAACTACCATTGTGGCGGTCATACAATAGTTAAGAAGTTCAGGAAGTTGTGTGTTAAAGACAAATACGATTTCCTCTGTTTTGCCTTCATTTTGCCAGAATTTTGTAAGACTGCGGTTTTAGTTTTAATGGCGAATTTGTGTTGTTGAAGATCGTGGTGTGCATTTGAGGAGTGACCAAGACTTGCTGGGGGCCCACTAGTAGTCTGGGTAAATTTTCTATGAGTTTGTTTATGAATTACATAGCATAGATGTCTTTCTATTTTATTTCCTGTACATGAATTATTAGTTTACTTCTTTGTTATATAATTTGTTGTTATAGTTTAATTGTTCTAGTTTCCTTTTGCAAGTTAGTATGAAGGTTCTTGTCAATATGCACTGACTTTGTAATTAGTAGAAACGAGTTTGCAAACTTGGACACTAACCCCATGTGTGATTAAATAGTAGATTATACTTTCTTTATGCTTTTAAAATCAAGTTCAAATTAGAGTTTTAGAACCAAATTTTAATTCATGTTTTCTTTAACAAGGCTTCAATGGATGGATAGTATTAGTTCTAGTTTTTATATTTAGATTGCTTACTCAATTACTATTTATTTTTTTCCCTTAACTAGTTGTTAATTAATTAGCTCATTAATTTACTTGTCATATGCTAGAATAATGTTTAATTTCTGTTTATAAGCATTTATCTTTTTGCAATTTGAATTATTGAAATAGGTCTAGCTTAGATTTAATTCATGCAATTTCTTTCTTAGATCTAGGTTGCAATTTCAATTTGTAGTTAATGATTGAATTTAGTTATGAGTTTGCTTACGTAGTATAGATTGCAATTGAATTTCATAATCTCGTTATACTGTTGATGATTAATGCATGATCAATAATCACATGGATATGCAGGGTAATTGATGTTGCTTCCATAATGGCTAAGTTCTCGCTAGATTGCCTAATTCACACCTTTCACTTTGCTATTGAAGTCAATATCAAGTTTATCCCTCTTGAATTATCTTTCATTGTTAAGTGCCATCATGATATTATAAGACACCAGAGACATTCACACAACCATCAACACTATATTTGAGTTTTCATAGGTTAAAAGATAGTTTCTTTCTTTCATAGATCAAAAAATATTTTTCTTGCTTTTGTAGGATAGTTAGTCTTTTGCTTTGATAGATTAAAGAGTAGTTTTCTTATCATAGATTAAAAATTAGTTGTTAATTCTTCTTTCTTTCAATTAAGTAGATTTCCTTTTGTAAATTTAAATAGTTGTATTAAGAATAGAGTTCACTTGTCTCTTAGCTTAGTTAGTTGCTTATTGAGAAATTTTTATTAGTTTACTTGTTGTAGAAGTTATCCTAGGTTAGTTAGATGCTACTTTCTTTAATAGGTTAATTGCTTACTTGTCTATTCTTGCTTTGATAGTATAGTTTCTTGTTTATTTACTTGCTTTCATAGGATAGTTGTTTATTGAATTCAAGTAGACTAGTTAAAGTAGTTTGTTGTTGCTATTTGTTTATTGTTATGCTTAAATAGTTTGATTTTTCTTATTGTCATGATTCAGTTAGTTTGTTTAGTAGGGTTTTCATTTGCCTTCCTAGAACTATCTATCGATCCTTGGTTCAAAAGTACTTAGGTTACATAGTTTAAAGTTTCTTAGTAGTGCTTGTTCATTAGATAGCTTTGCTTGAATAGATTAGCCCTTAGATAGCCACTTAGTTAGAATATACTACTACCAATCCTTCTACCTTGGAATATATTTTGCTACAACTCTATGTTTACTTACCCCGGGTTGACAATTTAATTGAGGGTTTTTTAGTGTGTTTTTAGTGCATATAGAACACCCATCAGGAAACTTAACCATTAAAACTGTGAGCATAAAGTACTTGACTACTTGCTGTCCTAAAACATTAGCAAAGGAAAGTCACAAAGATTGAAACTTAGAGCCCAACAAGTGGTCAAAGACAGACTTGTTGGGAAGTCTCATCATACCTCAAAAAATCTACAGAAATAACCATCAGAATTGTCAAAAAGTTATTGGAGATTTAATTACTAAACCAATAGATAAATTTCCAATACTGAAGCACAAACTTTGATGGTGAAAGAGGGCTGTTAGATAGTGTTTTCATAGAGTTATTGTAACAACCAAGTGGATTTAGAAAATATTTGCTACATAATCAAGTTTCAACCACAAAATTTAGCAAGTAATCTGACAAAAAGTTAACCAATAAGTGGTAGAATGATAATAGCGACTTACAAGCAAATTTCCATGGTTGAAATGCAAGTAAAAGTAAGAAATATAGTATGTTTTGTTGCAGCCCTAATGGCTGTAGCTTTTGATTTATTACAACTCAAGAAATACTAGGATAATCAAGATTCCCTAGTGGCTTTAGCAAGCTTAAGATACCAAGAAAAGTTTCCAACTTGAACAATATTGATATCTCTCAAAATCATGTTTACCAATGCAAGTAATTGATTTCTCTAATGAAAAAATGATTAGTTCCTTTACAAATGGGTTATAGATTCTTATTTTATAAGGTTAGGCATACTATTTCTCAATGGGTGTAATCCCTTTTACTCTCTCAATCAAGTAACCCTAACAAGGTAAATTCTAGGAGGGTGTAAGCCCTTTTAATCCTCCTAGCAACCTTTGCAATAGCCTTTTCAACCAATAAAAATGATAAAAATTGGTGGAGGGCATGTGCCCTTATATCCCTCCAAGGATATAGCCAATAAAACCCATGGAACAAGAAATAAGAGTTAAAAAAAAGCATATTTTCCTTACATATTCCAAGAGCATGCAAGAAAAAACCCTAGTTACCAATAATTTTCATCACCATAGCAAGAGAAAGAGCCTCCAAAAGATATAACACCACTTTACACCACAAGACAAATGATAACCATAACATAAGAGAGAGAGAGAGTGATATTTCCCAAGAGGGGCATAAATTTCAGCCAAGTAGCTCTTCTCATGTGAGAGAGTAATGTTCAAAAGAAATGAAAATGATCCTTATTTATACAAAACTCCTAAAAAGTGTTTGTCGACATAAATTAGGGTAAACCAAAAAACAAGGGAGCCATTCCCCCTTTTGTTTTTCACCTTTACAAAGTAAATTTAAATTCAACTTTAAAAATGCATTTAAAAAACCCTAAAAGGTGACGTCAACCCTCTCTAGGGTGATGTTTTGACAGTTTAACAAGTCATTGAGCAAAGGAAGCAGGTCCTTGGGCCTCCTAAGGCTCCTTCTTCATGCACTATGAACATATCTATGATGAAAAAGGTATTCCTCCTCCAAATATTCCATGTTTCCATCAAAACAACATCATCACCACCAAAAACCTATCCGTAGGGTGGCATCAAGCCCTCCAAAGTGACGTTTTAACATCCTCTTATTGCACAAGTTGTAGGTTGGGAAAAGCCCTACCTAACCACCAATTGGTGACAACTTTAGAGAGAACCTACCCACTGTCACCTTAGGCAGGTGTTCCCATCACTTTATAGGTGAGGTAGTCACCTCAAGGGGGGAATCTCGGGTGATCCTAGGGGGAATTGAGATGGAAAATGAGATATATGGATGGATGCCCTTAAAGGTCAATTATAGATGGTAAAAGGAACTTGTTAATGAGTCATGGGAAAGGCTTATGGTTTCCAATGCTTTGAGTGATTTGTTGAGAGAAGAATACATGCCTGAGACACAATGAAAACCAAGTATACAATGCAATATGTTAGGTGGAAAAGAAAGTTAATCTTGCTATCCCTAATTGCAGAAATAATCAGTGATATATATCAACATATAAAATATAATAAGGGCTCCAAAATAAGTGATAAAATTGCAATTGAATAAGCAAGAGACAAGCTAGTAAAGACTAGTTCAACTCAACAATAATAGAGTAATACTTTAGCATAAAAGAAATGCTATCATAAAAGCTTATTGCAGAGATATTTATCAACCTTATGGATGTAGAAAACCAAGACTTATAACAGAAAATTCAGCCAATGAAAATCACTTCAAACTATCTCAAAAATTACGCTAGGGTTAGTAGTTTGTTAGGGCAATGTTGTAGCTAATTTCTAAGGTTAGTTTAGGACTTATCTAGGGTTAGAGGGTTAGATTTCTGCAGCCCTATTGGCTGCATATTAGTTTTGTAACAACAATAAGTTTTAGTGGGTGAAAGAGGAAGAATAAATGTGGCAATATAGCTTAGGGCTCAAGGAACAATGTCCAAGTGAGAGAATTTCAAAACTTCAAGTTTCACATTTACCAATGCAACATTTTATTTATCCAATGCAACAACTAGTGCCTTTTATTATGGGTTAATGGGGTCAAAAGTAAATATCTATAGCTACTACCTCCTTAGGGGTATAAATCCTCTTATTCCCCAAGGCAAGTAACCTAGACAGGGTTTAAAACTAAGGGGTGTATATCCTTATACTTCCTTTGAAAACCCTTGCAAACAATAATTTTATGCTTAAACTTATGGTGGAGCTAAAGTAGGGGTGTATGCACTTTTACTCCCTACATAGCTTTAGAAAAATCAACCTTGAGCTTGAATTACAAATGATAGCAATAAGTGAAATGTCTTACCAATCCAATAGTAACAAGATAAACCATAGCATGCCAAGATAACCACCACAATAGATAGAAAATGACCTCAAAGAGCTAGCACATCATCATCATCAAGTCCATAACCAAAGAAACACCATACCATAGTACAAGAGAGCAAAAATCTTCAAGGGTAGAGAAAATTTCAGTCCTTTACTTCTCACAATAGAGAGTTATGTTTTAAAATGAGATCTTATGACTCTATTTATACAAAATGTCTACCACATAGTTTTTCCACATGAGAAAGGGTAAAACATAATATAAGGGGTCCAAAACCCTTATCTTACCCATTGAAACAAAATAATATTAAACAATTCACTTAAAATTTACTTTTACACAAAAGAAACCCTGGAATAATGTGACGTCGCCCCTTTAGGGGACATATTGGCACTTTGAAGAAGTCCTTGGGGTAGTAGATGCATGGATAGGCCTCCAAAGGCCACTTGTCACTCATCCAAGTCCTCTCTTTATGGTATTAATATTTCTTCCTTCAAAATGTGCCGCATGTAATCAAACAACACCTTCACCACCAAACCCTATCCCTCTACGTGATGTCAAGCCTCCAAAGGTGACGTTTTTCCTCTCATAGGAAAAACGTTGGCATGTAAGGGCTAGGTCATGCCAAAAATAAATAACTTCTAGGCCTCCAAAGGTACATCTCTATCATCTGATATGCATGACCTTGGCATCCAATCTATGGGATTGAAGCCCCATGGAAGCCCAAGCTAGGCTTGTTCTTCAAAAATTGTCCAGCAACTAGGTCCTGCAAAGACAAATAAGCACACCCTCGAAATATCTCAAGTCATAATATCATGGTGAGTAAATCAAATCAATTAATGAGCCACCTAATCATGTGCATCAAAGATTACCCAATCAAACAAGTAATTTCTCAAAGACATTATGCAACTTTTCAAGATTGGATATGGGAGGTTTGACAAGGTGTCCTATTGGGTAGATCTTGCCCTAGGTCAAGGAGTGTATCCCAAGTGATCCCTCTCTAATCCATGTAAATTAATGAAGTGGTTATGGATGAAGACTCACTAGGCATGGGGTTCATGCCATACAAGGGGTTGTAGTGTCTCATTCATGGGTGCATTTGTAGAGGGTGTGTGGCACCTTCGTTCACAATGCATGTTTTCCAAGCCCATACTCTTTCCATTCTTTGTTTCTTTCATGTTTTGAGGAACAATTTTAAGGCCAATGTCCTAGCATGGTGTCCAGATAATGAGAGTGTCACTCACAAATACCTCGTGGAAATGAAAAGTTTGTCTCGTGATGAGACCCCCTTTATCTTAGCTATGTAACTGAGAGCCACTACCTTGGCTTGGTGACCAAATGATGGTAATTTCATACCTCTATATACCCATTATCATGATAAGTCGGTTCGTGATGAGACCTCCTATCCTCCAACTAATATCTTAATCATTCACTATACTTTATTCTTGTGGGTCCCCCTTTTCTTACAGATAAGTGTTTCATTTCTTTCTCGGGGGATCTCTGGGAGAAGGATCTGGAAGGTTTATATATAGGATTTTATCTTTTTATCCAAAAACAACCCCTCTGGGCCTTCATCTCCTTCTTTCCATGGAATGAGGGACAACCCCTTCTTGGGTCAATATACCCTAAAATCCCAAGAGACAAGGAAATGGGGGGTTTTAAGTGATGGAGAGTGGTAAGTATGGTCAGGAATGATACGATGGCTCTTCAAGAGAGTTCCTAGTAGCAAACCCATTCCATAGGAAGACCACTTAATAGGGAACAATGTCAACCACCAAGGGGAAATGGGGAAAAAGGCATAATGTCCAAGCACATGTCATGAAATCTAAAGTAGTCTAGGATACAACATACTCAAAATGCCTCAAATATTGAAATGACACTCACCATAATACGTGACTTGTACCTCATGGAGCAAGTCTTAGTGTCTTTCGGAAGCCAGCTGGTGTGGTGGATGCCATATGAAAATCTTGACCTCTGTGGTGGTGAGAAGGGCCTCCTTCTGGGAAAGTGGACACTGCTAGTCATGTAGTCTCTCAACACTCCATATCTACAACCTAAGGGCATTGAGACATGATCTCCTTAGTTATCCCACAAAATGGGGATAATATCTAGCTCCTACTTGGAGACATGTTCTCAATGTTGAGTGCATGAGAACCAGAACATCTCCTGGTAGACCTGTGTTTGGGGCCTGGGCCCTAAATAAGTCATGTGACCTGAACATAAGGTTGGAGAAGAGATCCATCCACTGGTAATGGAATATTTCTGTTGGTTGTGGAGCCTGATTATCTTACTGATTCAGAGGGTTTTTTCAGTCGTGC
>JASDQU010372867.1:92406-107211 GCA_032191745.1 Picea mariana
AAAATTTCCTTGCAAAATATTGTAATTTCATAGTCAATCTTGACCGTTCATTACAAGGTCACAGATACGACGTTAGAAGTTATTTTTAGGGATTTTTTCACTAGAATATTATTAGGTATTCTTTTCCCTTTTTTGCGGCTGTGTATTATTGTGAATATTTTATTCTAATAGAGGATACCTTGAGAGAAAGAAGAGGAAGTTACAGTTGGTGTGTCGTAGGTTTTATCCCTTTATTTTGTTGGATAATAACAAAAGGAAGGAACTGAAAATTTCTCTGGTGGACCTAGCCTAGACTGGGTGAACCACGCATGTCTATGTCTCTATTGTATTATGTATATTCTATGTTTTATTTCCACATTTTTTTTATTTTATTTCTCTGTGATCCTATTTTTCTAACAACTGGTATCAGAGGGAAAGGTAACTCGTAAGAAAATAGGGTTCATGGTTCAAGTGGTAGCAATGGTGGAAGATGGAAAGTTCAGGGTCGAGAAATTTAATGGACAAAAATAACAATTATGGAAGATGCATATGGAAAATTATTTATATTATAAGGATATATTCCTACCATTTGGTGGAATAGCAAAGAAGCCGACAACCATGAAGGATGAAGAATAGGAGGTTCTTGACAGAAAGGCACTAGGAATGATACGGCTAAGCCTAACATCGTCAGTGGATTTCAATATTTCAAAAGAAAAGATAGCGAAGGAGATGATGGATGCATTGGATAAACTGTATGAAAAACCCTCGACATTCAATAAGGTATTTCTAGATATTATTTAATATAAAGATGTCAAAAGGTGGGTTTGTTGCAGATAATTTAAATGAATTTAAAGCGATTACTAATCAGTTAAGTTCTGTAAAAGTGGACATTGATGATGAGGTCATGGCTCTTCTAATCTTGTGATCATTTCCAAAAAGATGGAATGACTTGGTCATGGATGTAAGTAACCTATTCTTTGGTTCAAACACTCCAAAAATTGATGTCGTTGCTAGTGTTATCCTTAGTAAGGAAATGCGACAGAAAAGCATAGGTGAGACATCAGATAATGCATTGACTGTGGAGAACAGGGGAAGACAAAATGATAGAGGAAAGAGATCATGGAACCGTGGGAATTCTATGAATGGAAGATCCAAATCCATAATGGGAAAGATAGATTTCTAATATTGTGGGAAGAAATGACATCTGAAGAAATACTGTAGAGCTCCAAAGAAACAAAGAGATGGACAACATGAGAAAAATCAGGAAGAAAATGTAACGTGTGATGTTTTACAAGATGCTTTGATTCTTTATGTAGATGATATTTATGAGTCTCGGGTATTAGATTCAAGGGATTCATTTCATGCCACACCTCATAGGAAACATTTTCTAGATTATGTTCAAGGTGATTTTGGACAAGTTCATTTGGGTGATGATGCACCATGCAAAATTGTTGGAATGGGTAAGGTACAAATAAAGAAAAAGAATGGAAACCAATGGTTATTAAAAGAGGTAATACATGTACCAGATCTAAGGAAAAGTCCAATTTCAATAAGGAATTTTCCAAGTGAAGGTTGTATATCTATATTTACAGATAAGCCGTGGAAGGTCACCAAAGGATCACTAGTGATAGCAAAAGGAGAGAAGGTAGGTACATTGTATTTATGTACTAGTAATATTGACTCTTCTATCTATTTAGCTTCTACAGGAGTGTATACAACACTACTCCATCATAGGCTTGGGCACATGAGTGAGAAGGGGATGTAGATACTTCAAACAATAAATTTGTTTCCAGATCTTAAACAAATTGATTTGGATTTCTTCGTGTTTATGGAAAACATACGAGAGTCAAATTTCTTAGAGTCAAAAAAGAAAAGAAGAGTAAAAAGTTAGAGCTTGTGCATACAGATGTATGGGGACCAACTCAAGTATCATCTCTTGGTGTCTCTCATTATTATGTTACTTTTATTAATGATACAACTAGAAAAACTTGGATTTATTGCATTCGACAAAAATATGATGTTTTTGATACTTTTAAGAAATGGGAAGTTTTGGCTGAGAATGAGACAGGAAAAAGGTTGAAGTGTCTCATATCAGACAATGGAGGTGAATATTGCATCAAGGATTTTAATGACTACTGTTCATACCATGGGTTTCGTAGAGAGAAGATATTTCCAAGAACACCACAATAAAATGGTGTGTCAGAAAGGATGAACAAGACAATCATGGAGTGTGAAAGGAGTATGAGATTGCATGTTGGGTTTCCTTTATAGTTTTGGGTAGATGTTGTAGATATTGTTGTTTACTTGATAACAAAGGACCTTCAAGATATTTGGATGGTGGAATTTCAAATGAGGCATGGACATGTAAAAAGGTAAACTATTCATTTTTTAAGACTTTTGGTTGTGAAGCATTTGTTCACATTGATAAAGAAAATAGAACAAAGCTTGAGGAAAAATCGAAGAAGTGTACCTTTATTGGATATAGTGTTAATGATTTTGGTTATCACTTGTGGTATTATGAAAATAAAAAAATCATTAGAAGTAGGGATGTCATATTCAATGAGAATGTCATGTACAAACATTAGTTGCAAGGAAAGAAACGGGAAAAAGAAAATACACAGTGCTTGATGAGATCACTTAAAAAGAAATTCCAAAGGTATCGAAAAATCAAAATGTACAACAACAAGAGTAGAAGGTACCTCAAACTCCTACAAGTGTTGTTAGAATATCTACCAAGTTAATTATACCCATTGAATGATACTCTCCTTCATTGTATTATTTATTATTGACTGATCTAGGGTCCCTTAATCATCAACAATTGGCAGTGTGATGTATGTGATGGTTTGCACAAGACCAGATATTACACATGCAATGGGAATTGTGAGCTATGAACAATCCAATTAAATAATATTGGGAGGCACTAAAGTGGATTCTTAGGTGATTTAGAGGTACTTCTACTCATGCATTATGTTTTGGAGGTTCATACATTGTTCTACAAGGATATGTTGATTCAGATATGACATGTGATAAAGATAGTGGGAGGAGCACCACACAGTATGTTTTTACTATAGGTAGAACAATAATAAGTTGGATTTCAAAACTACAGAAGGTTGTTGCACTTTCAACAACAAAATAAGAGTATGTTGCTGCTACAGAGACTAGTAAAGAAATGATTTGGTTACAAAGGTTTATAGAGGAATTGGGAAAGAAGCAGGAGAATATCATGTTGTACTGTGACAATGAGAGTTCCATTCATCTTGAAAATAACTCAACATTTCATTCAAATACTAAGCATATACATCTCAGGTACCATTTCATACGATCCATCTTGGAAGATGGACATTTGAAGTTGGAAAAGATACATACTAGACAAAATCCTGCAGACATATTAACGAAGGGAGTAACCAGGGAGAAACTGAGTTCCTTCTCAGTTTCAGTTGGTCTTCAAGAATGAAGGTGAAGATGATAAATTTTCCAAGTCTAAGGTGGAGTATAGTCTACCAATTATAACAATAGTGGAGTTGTTGTGATCAGTCTCCAAATGGGAGATTGTTGGTTGTGGAGCCTGATTATCTTCTTGATTCGAAGGTTTTTTTCAGTCATGCTTGGATGCAATTACCTAAAGGGGGGTGTTGGGGGGCTTTCCCCCCCAAAATTGTCACCAGGGGGGGTGACAAAAAATTTTGTAGGCCCTCCCTGGCGGGGGATTCAAGGTAAGCGCCCCCAAAGTGAAATATTGGGAAAAAATGCCTTGTAAGATAGTGTAATTTGGTAGTCAATCTGGACCGTTCATTATAAGGTCGCAGATCTGACGGTAGAAGTTATTTTTAGTTTTTTTTTCCCTAAAAGGAAACCCTCTCTTATGAGGGAATTGTATTCTGGCTATGTATTATTGCGAATATTGTATTCTAAGAGAGGAGACTATGAGAGAAAGAAGAGGAAGTTACAATGAGTGTTTTGTAAGTTGTATCCCTTCATTTTGCTGGATAATAACAAAAGGAAGGACCTGTAAATTTCTCTAGTGGATGTATCCCACATTGGGTGAACCATGCATGTCTATGTCTCTATTATATTGTGTATCTTCTATGTTTTATTTTATTGCTCTG
The DNA here is from genome assembly GCA_032191745.1 of Picea mariana. Lineage (NCBI taxonomy): Eukaryota > Viridiplantae > Streptophyta > Pinopsida > Pinales > Pinaceae > Picea > Picea mariana. Next base: position 96,492 of record JASDQU010372867.1, read on the forward strand.
CGATTGTGTTTTTCTAACACTTTCTCCCATCCAAGGATGTCAAATAGTACCTTTCTTTATCAAACTTCTTCTTGATGATGTAAGGGCCAAGGCATGAATTTTCATCTCTCTAGTCATACCTAGGCTTTCCCTTTCTCTTTTCCCACATGAGTGCAAGACTTCCTTCATTGAAATTGATGCAGAGTATATTCTCAATGTATGGATAGGAAGGAGGCTTTGTGTTGACCATCCCTTTGCTGGCTTCTTCACATTCTTCATCTTCTTTCTTCAAAATATGGATAGACCCTAGCTCTTTCCCCTGGTACTTTGCACGCTTCTCTTTGTATTCATATGTCCTTAGGAGGAGTGTATATGTGTATTCTTCCTGCATGAAAGGTATACTAGACATATCATACTCAATAATATGTGGAGGCGCATCATAGTTTCATTTATTGACATAATCAGAGCCATTAGGATCCATCACATGTTTATCATTCTTTTCTCGGTTGTGCAAGATCTCATAGGTGCCATCACCCATGAGAATGTATGCATGGATAAGGCTCATGCTAAGGAAACCCCAAAGGGAAGAAGTCCAACTCCTCGATAGGAGAATACCCCAAGCATACAGAACATCGATCACTACTATGTCCATGGCGAGGATGATATGTAGAAAATCAATCAGAAAAACCTTAACGTCCTCACATAGCCCAAAAAACTTGACCTTTTTAGAATCAATACCAAATATATTACCATAGGGTCAGGTTGTCTTCAAACCAAGTTGTTCCATCACCTTCAATGACATGACATTTAGCGAGGCCCCATAATCAAGCATGCATTTGTTCAAGCGTAGGCCATTCATGCCTAATGAAAGATATAAAGGAGGATTCTTGTCTCTTTGTCGATCGAGATACATAGTGTTCAAGATGATAGGAGGGTCTTCCTTCTTGATCGGTACATGTAATATATTTAAGATTTCTCTTTTCATAGAAGGGATCTTGCACATCTCTGTCACTAGGACCATCATATTCAGTTTTCCAAACATCCATGCAACATTTATATTCAATTGAATCTCGTCTGTTGGAGTTGGATTAGGAAGCAACTCATGTACTGGAGGTGGAGGTGGTGGGGCCACCTTCTCTATTGATGGAAGAGGAGTTCTTGGCTGTGATGGAGGGGATGAAGCTTTATTTCTTCTAGTGTAGGTAAAATATTCCATCCTCCTTAACTCCTTCTAATTGTTTGTTAATTGATTCAAGGATAAGAGTCTCCCATATCTTTCCCCTCATATTCTATCTTCATTGATATGTTCTTGTGTGACTTGTCCCTCTTGTAAAATGTATATCACATCCATGGAATTCATATCGTTGGGGACACTCATCTTCTTTGTGAGGTTCTTGGCATGGAAGGCACCAAAATGTTGTATCAACCATCCCAACTGGTTTCAAAGTATCTGGAGCCTTTGCCTCTTGTTGAGGCCTTGATTTACAACCTATGGAATTTCTCTGTTGTCTGACGAACTGAGGTCTGGGAACAGATTGATTCCTCTCAATAGTAGTCAAATGTCCCATAATATAGTTTTGCACTTGGTTAAACTGAGTACTCATCTGATCTATCTTCTGAGTCAAGAGGGTAATCAAATCAAGAGAATTGTTGTTGGAAACCTTGGTCTTTTCTTCTTCCTTGACATGAGGGTACTGAAAACATTCCACCCTCGAATCAAGAATATTTTCTTCAATGTTAGCACGATATTCTTTGGCTTGTTTCCAATGATGTGGGCTTCTTTTCTTTTAGAATGAATAAAAATTTCCCTTCAAAGGCATTCATATAAAGGAGATGGTTTGATGAGTCTGTAGGATGGAACTCTACTGGAATTTGGTTATACAACCTATCAAATCTACTTTTGAATACTTTCACTGTCTCATTCTCACTTTTCTTTATCTGATTGAATTGAGCTCCAAGCATCCCACCGTCTTTCTTTGTTGACCATCTACTCTTAAATAAGTTGGAAAAACCTTCATAGGATGTGAGATGACTATTGGGAAGACCTATGATCCAATCAAGAGCTTCTTTGGTCAATGATGAAGAAAATGAATTCATGGCTACATCCTCATGTTCAATCCCTGCATTATCCATGTCTCAGCCTATGATGTAAAGTTGATCCTGGGAACTTTGAAAACAACTTGTTTGACTCTTTTGGCATTACATTGGGGTATCCTTGGAAAGTGGACATGTTAAGGGATTTATAGAGGTCCTTTTCCCAAGGTTAGGCCATTGGAGCCAAGGGAAGGGTACCGTGGAAAAGGGTTTTGACAATGAGAGTCTTAAGGGGAGGTATTATTTGGTAAACCTTAAAAGGATTGAACCTCCCAAGGGGAAAAAGTTTGGAAAATGAATGGTTCTAGGAAGGTGGAGTCAGCAGATGAGCTTCAAGAATATCTCATCAAAAAGGGAAAAATGGAACGCCCCTTGGGTGGAATCAACATGAAATATAGGGGAGAGGCTTTGGGTTTAGAAGAGGATTCAAAATCCTCCCCGACAATGACACCAAAATGTTATCGCACAAGTTGTAGGTTGGGAAAAATCTGACCCAATCAATAATTGGCGACAACTTTAGAGAGCACCTACCCACTATCACCTTAGGCTGTTGTTCCTGTCACTTTAGAGGTGAGGTAGTCACCTCAAGGGGGGAATCCCGGGTGACCCTAGGGGGGATTGAGATGGAAAATGAGATATATGGATGGAAGCCCCTAAAGGTCAATTCTATATGGTAAAGGGAACTTGGTAACGAGTCATAGGAAAGGCTTACGGTTTCCAATACTTTGAGTGATTTGTTGAGAGAAGAATACCTTCCCAAGACACAATGAAAACCAAGTATACAATGCAATATGTTAGGTGGACAAGAAATTTAAGCTTGCTGTCCCTAATTTAAGAAACAATCAGTGATATATATCAGCATATGAAATATAATAAGGTTTGCAAAATAAGAGCTAAAATTCCAATTGAATAAGCAAGAGACAAGCTAGTAAAGACTAGTTCAACTAACAAATAATAGAGTAAGACTTTAGCATAAAAGAAAGGTTGTCACAAAAATATTATTGCAAATATATTTATCAACCTTATGGATGTATCAAACCAAGCCTTATAACAGAAAAATCAGCCAATGAAAATCACTTCAAACTAGCTCAAAAAGTGAGCTAGGGTTAGTAGTTTGTTAGGGAAAAGTTGTAGCTAATTTCTAGGGTTAGTTTAGGAGTTATCTAGGGTTAGAGGGTTAGATTTATGCAGTTGTAATGGCTGTAGGTTAGTTTTTTAATAGCATAAATTTTTAGTAGGCTAAACAGGATGCCTCAATGAGGAAAGATAGCCTAGGGCTCAAGGAACAATTTCCAAGTTAGAGAACTTTAAAACTTCAAGTTTCACATTTACCAATGCAACATTTTATTTCTCCAATGCAATGACTAGTGCCTTTGATTATGGGTTAATAGGGTCAAAAGTAAAGACCTAGATATACTACCTCCTTGGGGGTATAAATCCTCTTATTCCCCAAGGCAAGTAACCTAGCTATGGTTTAAAACTAAAGGGTGTATATCCTTATACTACCTTAGCAAACCCTTGCAAACAATAATTCTATGCTTAAAATTATGGTGGAGATAAAGTATGGTGTATGCACTTATACTCCCTACCTAGATTTAGCAAAATCCACCTTGATCTTGAATTACAAATGATAGAAATAAGTGAAATGTCTTACCAATCCAATAGCAACAAGATAAGCCACAACATGCCAAGATAACCACCACAATAGATAGAAAATGACCTCCAAGAGCTACAACATCATCATCATCAAGTCCATAACTAAAAAAACACCATACCATAAGACAAGAGAACAAAAAGCTTCAAGGGTAGCGAAAATTTCGGTCCTTTACTTCTCACAATGGGAGAGTTATGTTTTAAAATGAGATCTTATGATCTCTATTTATACAAAATGTCTATAACATAGCTTGTCCACATTAGCAAGGGTAAAAAAAAATATAAGGGGTCCACAACCCTTATATTATCCCTTGCAACAAAATAATATTAAAAGATTCACTTAAAATTCACTTTTACACAAAAGAAACCCTAGAATAAGGTGACGTCACCCCTTTAGGGACATTTTGGCACTTTTAAGAAGTTGTTGGGGTAGTAGATGCATGGCTAGGCCTCCAAATTCCACTTGTCACTCATCCAAGTCCTCTCTTGATGGTATTCAAGATTTCTTCCTTCAAAATTTTCCACATGTCATCAAACAACACCTTGACCACCAAACCCTAGCCCTCTAGGTGACGTCAAGCCTCCAAAAGGGACGCTTTTACTCTCATAGGAAAAATGTTTGGCATGTAATGGATAGGTCATGTCAACCATGATGTCTTTTAGGACTACACATGTATGTTTTTTTCATACGGCATGCAGACCCTTAGCATACAACCTATGGGCTTGAATCCCCATGGAAGCCCAAGCTAGGCTTTTTCTTCCAAAATTGTCCACCAAATAGGTCATGCAAAGACAAATAAGCATGCCCTACAAGAATATCAAGTCATAATATCATGGTGAGTAAACAAAATCAATAAATTATCCACCTAAGTATGTGCATCGAAGATTACCTCGTCAAACAAGTAAGTGCTCAAAGGCATTATGCAACTTTCCAAGCTTGTGTATGGGAGGTTTGACGAGGTGTCCTATTTGGTAGATCTTTCCCTAGGTCAAGGAGTGTTTCCCAAGTGATCCCTCTCTAAGCCATGTGAAGTAATGAAGTGTTTATGGATCAAGAATAATTTGGAATGGGGTTGATGACATACAAGGGGTTGTACTGTCTCATTCTTGGGTTCCTTTGTAGAGGGTGTGTGTCACCTTCGTTCGTAATGCACTTTTTCCAAGCCCATCCTCTTGTCATTCTTTGTTTCTTTCATGTTTTGAGGAACGAATTGAAGGTCATTGTCCTGGTGTGGTGTCCAGATAATGATAGTGTCACTCACACATACCTCATGGAAATGAGGTGATGGTAATTTCATACCGCTAGATACCTATGATCATGATAGGTTGGCTCATGATGAGACCTCCTAACCTCCAACTAACCTCTTAAACATTCATTATATTATATTCTTGTGGGTACCCCTTTTCTTTCATAGAAGTGTTTCATTAATTTCTTGGGGGATCTATGGGAAAAGCATATGGAAGGTTTATATATAGGATTTTATCTTTTTATCCAATAACAATCTCTTTGGGCCTTCAAACCCTTCTTCCCATGGAATGAGGGACAACCCCTTCTTGGGTCAATACACCCTAAAATCCCAAGAGACAAGGAAATTAGGTGTTTTAGGTGATGTAAAGTGGTAAGTATGGCTGGGAGAGGTATGATGGATCTTCAATGGAGTTCCTAGTATCAAAACCATTCCCGAGGAAGATTGCTTACTAGGGCACACTGTCAACCACCAATGTGAAACGGGGAAAAAGGCATAATGTACAAAAACATGTCATGAAATCTAAACTAGTCTAAGGTACAAAATACTCAAAATTCCTCAAATGTTGAAATGACACTCTATATAATACCTAACTTGTACCTCATGGAGAAAGGCTCAATGCATTTCGGAAACCAGCTGGTGTGGTGGATGCCATATGAAAATCCTGACCTTTGTGGTGGTGATAAGGGCCTCCATTTGTGAAAATGGACATTGTTGGTCATGTAGTCTCTTGAAACTCCATATCTACAACTCGAGGGCCTCGAGACATGATCTTCTTAGTTATCCCACAAAGTGGGGATAACACGTCCAAAGGAAAATTGTTGGGTTTACAAGGGCTAGGTGAGATCCTTCCTGCCCTAATGAAGGCCCAAGCTAGGCTTGTTCCTCCAAAATTTCTAGCATAAAAAATGGTAAGTATGATCAGGAATGGAACGATGACTTGTCAAGGAGACCTCCCAATAGAAAACCCATCACCAAGGGTGACCACTTACTAGGGTGCAATGTCAACTACCAAGGTGAAACACATAAAAGAGCATAATTTCCAAGAAAATGTTCTATAAACAAAAGTAGGTCTAAATCAAACATACTCAAATTCTTCAAATATTAAAGTGACACTTACCGTAGTACCTTACTTGTATCTCATGGAGCAAGACCCATCATCTTCCGAAAGAAAGATGATGTGGTTGATGTTGTTGTCAGGAATCCAAGAAATGTTGTGGTGAAGCAGGTCTTTGTTTGTGCATGTAGACACTATCAATCATTTGTCTCTCAATACTCCATGTCTGCAACTTGAGGGCCTTGGGACATCATCTCCTTAGTTATACCTAAAAATTGGGGATAACAGCCCCTAGAAACGGTTTCTCCCTTCTTGTAGCTTCAACTAGGTCAAGATCAATTATCTAGGGCTAAAATCTTGAAGTGATAGCACTTTATGGATTTAGGGTTCTAATCCTTGCAAGGACAATTAACAAATTCTAGATAGATATCACATTGTGAGAGGAAGAATCACTTATTTTCCTCTCTTAGGGTTTTGATAACATGACTTGTTGCAATAAAATAATAATTTCACCATGAACATTAATATCATAAACAATAATTGCAGAAATTCAATTACTTCATCCAAGAAACCAATATATTTTCGCCCTAATTGTAGAAATATCCATCCAAAATAATAAAGAACCATCCATAAGAGACATTCCAAGAATATCACACGAGAGATAAGATCTAGTTACCCATATAGGGAGAAAATTTTAGAAGTGTAGTCTCACAAAGGCAAGAAGTGATATTGATAAAATCAAAGTTAGGTTTAGCCTTTTTATATGAGGCTGAACTCACATATTTTTCCACATAATTTTTCAAAAATAAAATAAAAGTGGGACTGATCCCTCATTTGACCTTTACAAATGATAAAAGTGAAAAAATAATACAAAATAGCCTACAAGTGTGTGATTCTAAGGCCCTTTGAGAAAGCAAGAGGCCTCCAAAGTCCATGTGAAATCAATCCAGAGTAGGGTTGGAGAAATATATGTTTTTCCTCACTGAAATCATGCCACATGTCATCAATACCCATGTATGCATAAAACCATAACTACATCATACCCTAGAAGGTGATGTCATCACCATAACAGGGAAAGTATCCAGGATCCAAGGACAATGTCTAGGATTTGGGAAGATACATTTCATTGTTGCACTATCTCTGACTGTTTTCTATTGCAATGTATCTAGTCCTGATGCAAAATAATTCCTAGGGTACTCTGCCCATCCTATGGGGCTTCCAACCCATCTGTGTGCCATCATGACTGAATCTACTTCTACCAAGCCCATCTATCCATCATTCAGGGTTTTAAGGATTTCAGAGCCAATATCTGAGGCTAGTGATTCATTGAATTACTCACTTCTCTCCATCACATGTGCCAAGGTCTAGAAATAAAGGAACAATAAATTGGGTACAATCCCATGATGTTGCTCAAAGAACCATGTTAGTTCCATCCAAAAAAATCAATGTATAAAACATGGTTATCCAAAGTTCATAAGAAACATTAGTCCTTAAAACATGCAAAGTAAGTTGCAACTTAAGATATTAGCCATGTAAGATAATTCACCTTAGTATCCCCTTTAGGCATCACACCGGCCCAAGACCCCCTATGAGTTACCAAGTTTAAGTATGGGATGGCCTTCTTCCAATCCTATTAGGTGTGCCACCTAGATAGAAAATAAAATATCCTAGGTAGAGGGATAGGACCTGAGAGTGATAAGGGAAAGTAAAAACCATTCAAGATTAAGTGTGAAAGTGACATGGTTTTAGGGATTACTTCACGACAAATGGTGTCACCGAATCCATTTCTATGACTGCCTTTGTGGAGGGTGTGCTTGCTCTTGATTTGCCCCATTTTATGTGCTATTTTTTCCAATCCTCCTTATTTTCCTTTTTCAAACTCCTAATTTATTATATATTTACAATTCCCCTTTGTAAGGTTTCAAGCCATTAGCATTGGATTTTTTGGATCGGGGTGAGCACTGGAAGAGTAGAGCTCAAGTTTGGACCAAATTTTTTTGGTCCTCTTTGCTATCATTCCTTTCCTTCTTTAGCATCAATTTCTTATTTTTTTCATAGTAGCTGTAAAAAAATATTTGGGCCTTCAACCCCTATTATCATGAGAGAATGGACCATGGTCCATTGTCGAAGTTTATTACACTATGAGAGGATCCGTAATGGAAAGTTTAAGTATGGAGGGAAACAAAACATTACCCTTGAGAGGCCCCCCTAGTAATATCCCTTTTCCTAGGCAGTGAAAACATGGGACTAGGGCACATAAGCTAACCACTAAGGTGAAACAAGGTAATTGAAAATTTTTCCAAAACCAGTGATCCATTATCCAACTTCAACCAAAGATCCTCATCCACATGCCTGACAAATTAAGCACACCACTTTGCATGAAATAAGGACTAGCATACCTCATGGAGATGATGGATTAACATCTCCCATACTCTGGGTTGCTTGACTGTGATGAGCCTTGATTGGCATGTAGCTGTAAAGGTGAATGGGGGGCGGAGGGGGGGGTGTTGGGATGCCATTTGTGGACATGCTAATCATCATCATGGTTGGGATCATGTTATTCATTATGGGACATGAAACATGATCTCTTCTAGTTACTAGTAGACATGGGGGGGAAATAGGTCCCAGTTTGGAAAATTGGGGTTTGAAATATTCTAGATCCATGTTGAGGCATCAAATGTAAATTTTTGGTGCAAAAAAATTGGAAATTCCAAAATCTATTCTACACATAGAGACCTTTCCAATGGTGTGAGAATCACACCAATTAGAGTATGTATGGAAAATGTATTCCTCTCACAAGTTGACCTATTGTGTTGTCCACCATGGTATGAGAGAATGCCATGTCATTCCCCATTACTCATGCATATGGGGCTAGCCACATATGGAATTTTAAGAACATTATAGAAGGTAAAAAACCTTATCACAATTGAGGGTTGAGAAATTCAAAACCCTACCTCTATATGGCTATCAAGATATGTTTAATACTGGGCCACTAGGAGGAGAAGGGGTTCCATTCTATGCTATTGTATTTTGTTCCATAGCAGAGAAAAACAATTGGGAGTGGGAAAATTAAGAGTATAACAGAGGGGGTTAATTTTCTATAGAAACCTAAGAGGACACAAGTCTCATGTAGCTTTATAAAGAGTTCATTCTCCTTTGTACTTGCATTATTTCCATACTAGATAAAAGAGAGTAGAACAACCTCACTTTCTAGTTGGGTTTTATCCCATAAGGTTTTCTCAGAGAAAATATTTGTTTTATTTTGTGGATGGTGTGTGATTGTATTTTACTATTCTCTATTTTTCACATTTTATCTATTTCATGCATAAGAAGAAAATCAATAACTAAATATTCTGGAATCTAAAGGAATTTAACCTTCATAGCCTAGATTATAGTTTTATTTATTAGATCCGTTGTGATGAACTGTTCTAGTGGAATATCCATGGCAGTTTAAAGATCATATTGGTATTAGAGAAGGTTTAATTTGGGTATTTGTGGGAAGTTGTAGGATCCAAAAATAGGATTAAAGAGAAGTCATAGAAACTCTATCCATGGAAAATGAGTCTGTTCATAACAACCCTCGAGATCTAGAAGAAGAAATATTTGAGAGGTTGGAAGCACATGTCAGCGATATCAACTGCAATATGAACCTCCTCATGGTGACTCTAGAAATAAATGTCAGATCATTTAGAGAGGTTGGAGGCTCTAATTGAAGATCAAATCAGAGGGGAAATTGGGAGATAATGAAGACCTAGGAAAGGAGTCGTAGAAAGAACCCGATAAAGAGAAGACAAGTTCGAGTGTCGTTAACTCTTCATATTCCTTATTCAATATGGAAGAGAAAGTAAACATAAATCCATATGAAGGTGATATCAATGCATTAAACTGAATGATTATTTGCAACAACTAGAACTTTTTTTTAGCATTCACCATCTAGATGAAGAGAAAAATATTTCATTTGCTAGATTGAAGTTATAGGGCCATGCTTTAACTTGGTGGGAAATGCATGTGGAAACACTTAGGCTGGAGGGTGATCCACCAGTAACTAGGTGGGAGGAATTCAAAACCCTCATCAAGTCCTAATTCTACCCTATCAGGTATGTAGAGGACCAATGGATTCATTGGCACTACTCTAGTTAGAGGCAGGGGCAAAGTGTACAATAGTACATCACCGAGTTCAGAAATATGGCCATAATGATGGGTATCTCTCCCAAGAACCTAGATGTACTCCTGAAGTATTTGGGGGGTTTAAATAGTCATATATAAAAGTAGGTGATTCTATTAAAGCCAAGGATAATGGATGAGGTGTGTGTACAATACGTGGAAAACATACACCAAAAGAAGGGGTAGCCATGTGGTTCTAAGCAGAAAGAGCACTAGGGATATTCCAAGGAGGGGAAGAAGAAGTGGAAATGGGAAAAAGATAAGAAGACAAAAACCACTACACATCAGTGAAAACATCCTAGAAACCATTGCAATCATTGCAACATTGATGGTGACACTGAGGAAAAGAGATTGAAACTACATCCAGAGCTAAACTTGAAGAACCACAAGAAGGATGGAAATAAAAAGAACATTCTAGCCACAAATTCAAGTAATCCAATTGAAATTATCTTTGATGTGGATAGAAATATTTTCTGCACATATGTGCAAAAGAAGGTGAATGTGAGTAGCCTTCATCACCATGAAG
>JASDQU010372868.1:6238-19634 GCA_032191745.1 Picea mariana
CCTAGGAATTTGTATTTATATTTGGAGTGAAGTGCAATGGTAATGGGAAGACGAAATCATCATGTGGCCATTTTTCCTAGCACCAAAATGGCTCTTTTTATCCCCTTCACCAAGTTCATGAAGTGTCTCTCAACCCACCATATATCTTTTCACCTTCATTACATGCAAATGGATGCTCTTCGATGCTCAACAACAAGAAGCTTATTCTCAGTGCATAACATTCTCTCACTTGCTTCTATGCTTTCTATCATGTTATGGATTCCAAAAATGAAGTATTTATAGAAAAAGCTCACAACTTACTAAAAAATAGAACTAGAACCTCTTTGAGATATTCATTAATAGGTTTTTTTAATTTGTTCAATACCAACCAAATTAAAATGATAAATGTAAAATAATGGGCATGATTTGAAATGGATCATTATATAATTTGTCATTTATTTCAGTACTTTCTAGGTGGAAAAATTGGAGTTATTTACTTGTAGGGCCCATTTTAGGGGCAAGTCCCACTTTAGTGATTTGGGGTCCATAAATTTTTAAATCCTATTTGAGGCCTTAAACAGACATTTTTGGGGTCAAAAAATTGTAAATGAAGTACCCAACCACTCAACATTGTTCTACACATTCATATATTTCTAACACTACAAAGATCACTTCTATCAAAGTTTGTATGAGGAAGTTATGCCTCTTGCATGTTGACCTATCATGTTGACCACCACAATATTGAGTGGATGCCACATAAACCTCCACTAGTCACATATGTGGACTTCTAGGAAGATTCTAGAGGGTCCAAATCCTGAATATTAAGTAAGAATTGAGGCATGCAAAAACCCTAACCCAAAGATAATTTTAAGGATGGAAATTTATATTAAAATGTAGAAACCTGGGCTAATCTTACTAGTCCTTAATATGCAAAATCTAAAATGTTTGGCGATAGTTTGGTAAAAATATTCAAATTTTTAAGGATTTTATATAGTTTCTATAAATTTTTGGCATTTTTTAAGGTAAAATAATTTTATTTTATGGAATTTGGGCGAATCGCTTTTAGAAAAAATGGGAATTGGAGAATCTTTTTTTGGGAAAAACCATGGAAAATTATCCCATTGGCGAAATTTAGCCCCTAAAATCATCCATGCCCTAACCCTAGACAGCTATCAAGAAATTGCTAAATATCAGGCCACTAAGATAGGAAGGGGCTCCATTCTTATTGTATTTTTTATTGTTCCATGGTAGAGAAAAGCATTGGGAGTGAGATATTGAACCAAAACAGAGGAAGAAGAAGGTCCTATATCAGCCATATAAGCTACAGTGTCGATGACAACTCCGTAGTGAGTGCACTTTCTTTATATTTGTATTTCATTACTGAGAAGAAATGATCAAGGCATGGGCCTCACCTTCTAGCTAGGTTTTTATCATATTGGGTTTTCCTAGGCTACACCTTGTGTTCATTGTGTGGATGGTGTGTTATTTGCGAAATTATTTCTTTTCAATTTCAACTAACTTCAATATTTTATGTGTTAAGCTAGTAATATTAAATCTAAATCTAAATTAAAACACTACATAATAAGATATTGCAAAATATTGTAAGATATGTTGTGATGAATTGTTCCAGTGGAATATCCACGGTAATTTACAAATCAAGGCATGATGATCTCTACATTTACTGCAAATTTTTTTATTGAGACATACACAACCTAACATTCATACAATCAAAAGGAAAAGGAAAATAGAAGTGGAAGTGGAAGATGAGTCCAAGTGCTCAATTATTCGTGCTTCGAAGTGGAACCACATGCAGGAGGATTTGGGAGTGGAGATAATGGTGTAGATACCAATGGAGTGTGTGTATATTTATCACAATGTAAATGGGAAAAGGCCTCTATCAACAACAATCCATGGTTGTTCGAAATGTGGTAAAGCTAGGCATTGCAAAAAGGACTATAAGTCGAAGGTAATGGAAGTCAGTACATGGAGAGCGATGAAGCGATTCGGGAAGCCACGGCGGCTAGGGCCCAAACCCTAGCTGTCTCTGGTCTGATCCTTCGACTGCAAGGGCGCGGATACGGCTATAGCAGCTGGTCATACATCTGCGGATCGGAGTGAGCGTCCCCTCTGCGGTCCTGCACGCGTTTTGGAGCCAAGAGCCTCTGGGTTTTTAGCTGGTGGACGGCGTCGTTTTGGAGCAACGATCAAAGCGTTAATCCGTTCGGCAGGATCGAAACCCAAGTCTTCTCTCCCGTCCAAGTTTGTCAAGAAGAGGGAAGAGATCCCTTCGTTGGAGCTATCTCCAGAAATGCCATGCAAGCTAGCCCTCCTGCTAGCAGAAAATGCCCTCATCGAAAAGTTTACGGGGTTATGGCCCAACCCCAAAACGGTGGAGGCATGGATGGATGATCGATGGAAGTCCCTGATACAAGGAGATGTCTCTTTGTGCACAGTAGGCAGGGGTTTTTTTGTCTTTAGTTTCACAAGGACAACGGATCGGGATCTAGTCTTCAGATCTGGACCCTATTTCATGGGGGCGAGAGGGCTGTTCTTAGCCCCCTGGACTCTTGACTTCAATCCCGGAGACGAGATCACCACAGCCCCTGTTTGGGTTAGGCTGCCTCATCTTCCCCTGAATCTTTGGGGGAAAAGCTCTCTGGAGGACATCGGCAATAAGCTAGGGCGTTTCCTGGACAGTGTGGCGCCAAAAGGGGATCAGTTTACCTGCGCTCGAATTTGTGTGGAGGTTAACCTCGAGGAAGGCCTTCCGGAAGCCATTAAGCTCACCCTGGGGGAATGGAGCCATATCCAAGAGCTGGACTATGAGCAGATTCCTTTTAAGTGCCTCCGCTGCCATGCCTACAGTCATTTCGCAAAAAGCTGCCCCAAAGCCTCTGAGGTGCCTGGGCCAGCCAAAGAAGATGATTTTCAGCCAGTAGCTAATCAACGAAGGCATCCAAGGCGAAAGGGCCCTCTACCCCAAGCTCAGAAGGCCACTCACTCAGCAGAGGCAACACTAGAAAATAAAAACATCTTTGATGCGTTGAAGGAAGACGAAGCCCAAGATCCAGAAACAACAACAGTTAAGGGAAATCCTCCGGCAGACGAAAGCCCTCCGGATTCCACCCCTCCAGAGTCAGTAGCAGCAAGAGAAGTTCGAGCCCCAGATCCAGAGCCCCCTGCCCCTGAAGGTCTGGTTGTTTCAGTCCCCACCAGCGGCTCTGTGGAAACTTCTGAAACTGAAGACATTCCAGTGCCGTCTCCACCACTTACCCGAGGGCGAAAGACCAATAAAGCTCGCAGAGAAAAGGAGGCAGTCTCCAACATTTATTTAGGTTCTCAAAAACAACTGGACCCCTTCCTTAAGGGGAAATCATCCTCCGCGGTTTAATGCTTTGCTTCTGTCTTCTATTGTGCTCACAGTTTGTGAGAATCTATTCATGTATGCATTTTTTGTCATTTTCTCGAACTAGTTCAAGAAGCAAACGGGACTGGTCTCCCGAGACATCCACAAGAAGGTTGGCAGCACTGTTAGAGGTCACCAACCTTCTTCAAATTTGTAACTTTCTGATTCCGGCTTGCCAGAAAGCTGATTAATACAGCCTAACCATTCTTGTCAAAAAAAAACAACAATCCATGGTTGATTTTGTGGGATGAAACCCTCACAATCCCTTGCGTGGACTCTATGTTTACAAATGCAACTCAAAGTCATGTTTCTCTCTTTATTTCTTAAAGGGATTGGTGGGTGTATCATCAGGATAGAGGGCTAAAACCAATGATAGAGAATCGATTGAAGGCCTCTTACTAGTATATTTCCACAAACATAGAGAAGAACCACAATATTTCCTTACCTTGCTTTGAGTGCATAACACCTAAAATTTGTGCTCAAGATTAGTTTAGGGATGTGAATTTTAAAATATAGGTATTGGGCATTGCACTAATTCGGAGTAGGGATGTTATCTCTCGTTCTTTGTGGATTCTTTTGTTAATGAGGATTCTCTCTCTCAAGCAATATCAACAATATTATTATTTCAATGGGAGAAATATCAATATTACATTCCAAAAGTGTTTGAGACACAACATCAACCTCCACAAAGACCTCATGACCTCCTAGCTACTCATTTACCAACAAAAATCTACTCATTGTTAAATGAGCATTTACCGCTACCAAAGGGAAATTACATTGACAATATCCATCTGATATCCAAAAGCATATACAACAAATATGAATACAAAAGGCATGCATTCACAAAAAATATATGATGTGGTGTTTGGATACCACCCCCTCCTTATATTTTGCAATTGAAAGAAAATTGAGTTGAGAGTCCACACCAATTTTTAAGTGATGATCTATAGTGGAGCTCTACTCTTTATATGCATGCGCGAATGTGATACTATGAAACTCAGTGCTCCAAAAAGCAACTTGTCCATAACCATTTGAAGAGACGACTTCTAGAACCTAGCATGTCCATTCATCCAATCAATGACAATCTTGGAATCACCAAAAACTTGAAACATATAAAGACTCAACTTGATTTCTATCATTTACAATATTGTCAAAGCACTAAGCTATGTCCAACTATTTATCCCTCTACCTATATTGAAAGAAAAGGTAAAAGAGTGTGAGGTAAATTTGACTCTGATCCTCCGGCTCCACAATTCCCCTCAATCCCCTATCATGCCCCATTTAAAAAAAAATCAAACTACATACCCTTCAATATTCATCTCATCTATTTAGTTTGGCTAAACTCTTTGAATCTTCAAGAATGAACTTTACCTTGTGACAAACCTACAATAAATTTACAATACAGTTAACAAGATTTCTTGGAAAAATGGCCTCATTCCCAATGAGCCACATGGCCCAACTTACCAACAATGGTAAAGACTTGTGCTCAAATATAGCATTGGACTCTCTTCCATTTGATTTATCTTTTCAATCAAAACTGAATAAAGTAATCAACTATTTCAATTGAAATTGAATGAATTAATGAGTTACAAACTAACAATGAGGACAAAACTTAAAGATTTAAGTTAGCCAAACATGTTCATGAATTTATGCTACACTAAGTAAATTTGTGTTTGGTTTGTCAATTGGGTGTAGTTTGGATGGTTGTGAGGAATGATTGTTGTCCTTGTAATGGATTCAAGCCTATTATCACATATAGTTTTCAAGGGTAGCAGGTCGTCCAAGTTCTTGGTCTGCATAGGAAGTGTCCGAGCGCAGCATGCAGAGCAGCTCATTTTAGGCTTAAAATACAAACAGGCGGGCTCAATTTTGCGATGGTGGAGATCCCCTGTGAGGATTAGATTAGTAGCCCTCGGGTATTCAGAGTTTCATAATTGCGCGAAATATAGTGCCATGAAAAGCGCTAAAGTCCCGAAGTAGATCTCAGCCATCCAAATCCAGACTGCCACGCGTCATCATATTTGTCACTCTGGGAGTTTTACTTCGGGAGTTTTGAAACAAGAAAAGCGTCGAAGCCCCGAAGCACCTTTGATATAGGCCCAAGGTCGCAGCCTGAGGTCACAAGCGTGAAGGGGTGATGAAGAAGGAGTTGGCACCTGAGGCTCAAGATTTTGGCAGCACAAAAGAGGAAGGTCGCGGGTTTCATAGGACCTGCAATAAAGAGCCACCAGCAGCACACAGCAGCCCCTGGGCATTTAGCCTCGTTGTGCTCCCGAGAAGAAGCAGTAAATGAAAAAGGAGTGGTGGTTGAAACTTCAACTCACTCCATAAATTGAAATCATGGAGGGTCTGGTTGTAGAGATAGAGCTGTCAACCACATGCCCCCTCAATGGACAGATTTTCCTACAAAACACATAACTAAGGCCTGCACAGTCTAACAGAGCAGGCACCGACTAAAATCTTTAAATGCAAAGGTTCGATCACGCTCCCGATGGTTGCATCATTTCTGAGTAAATATGGGTAGTTTTAGTATTTTGTTATGGTCGATGGTTGAGCTAGGCTTCCGTATTGTAAACTTTTGAGGAAGAACTATGGTTCTCTAGTTATGTATTTTGATCTGAGACTTCTTGTTTAATGAAAATCAACTTCTTTTTCATCCTATTTGCCTCTGATATTGAAGTGTCCATGATTGAAAGATTCACATGGATTGTTTTGATTGTATTGTAATGTATGTTTGATTGCAGTGTTGTTATTTACGTTCTTCAGTTTCCTGAAGTTTTGAATCCAAGAGGATCTTGTATTTGAAGATTTTCCTCCTTAGGTTGTTGGAAGACCTGATGTCTACAGTATACCTCTACACTCTCCTCACCAAAGTCTTCCCTCTATTCACCCTTACTCCAACTTACTGACTAAATTTAATTAAGACCTCACATGCATGTGCATACCAGTCCAGTTTTATGAGTTAAAACGATATCATCTCGAGTCTGCACCCATTTGACCTCTTTAAAACCAACCTGTGACATAAAACTCTAATGGGTACTAGGCTTACCTCCTGGAGGTGACTTCTAGTGCTAACATTTATGGCACCGTTGTCGAGGAACGAATTGAAGTTTTTCCCTGGGATTGGACAACAAATCTTACTGATTCTAAAGGTGCATCAAAACTCAGTACATCAAAGATTGCAACTGTGCACCTGGCGACTCCACTATTTCGACTCCACTGTTTCGGTGTGGCTGCATCTTGTTGCACCTAAAGCCCCCTGGGAGAACGCAATGACCAGATCTGGTTTTTGATGGTGAACAAAGACCAGACACCTTCAGACTGCATATCATTCACCTGGCGACTCCATGGTTAAAGGATTGATTGGCGACTCTATTGGTCTGAAATGGACAAAATTATGGCTCGAAGGTTTGTTCCTTTTAATTTCGCCTATGTTCCTGGTTTTCCAAATGTTGTTCCTACTATGGATGAATGGGGTGATTTTTTGCCCATATTTAAAGAGCGTAAAGAGGACAACCCTGCAGAGCATCTCCGTGAGTTTCATGAACTCATACATCAATGGGAGATACATCATGAGGATGTATTATTAAAGATGTTCGTGTTCTCATTAGCAGGAGATGCTCGTCAATGGTATCACTCTTTACCCCATGCTAGCATCTCCTCCCTAGAAGAATTTCATGTAGTTTTCAATAAGCATTGTCAAAGGTATTATTCCTCTGAATTAATTTGTCATAATTGTTGTGAAGAATATAAAGACTGTGTTCAAGGTATGACTGTTTCAAATGAAAGCTATGAGGACGGAAGTTGTGAGGATGAGGGGTATACCTCAGAGGATTTGATAAATCTAGTAAAATCATTTTCTACAAGAATGGAAAAATTAGAGGCAGATCGTGCTTGTTGCTCTTATGAAGGAGATGCAGAGGATATTATGGTCCTTGAAACGGATGTTTTTGTCATCCCTGCTTATGATGAAGAAGTGATTTCAAATACTGACCAAGAGCAGCCAAATTTTGATGAATATCGCAATGAAAAAGAGGAAGAGCCAGAGGTACAGTTTATCTCCTGTCCGGAGCCTATCAGTGAGAAACCATCGCCTGGGACCAGTCAGCCTGCATCGACTATTCACCCACCTATGCTTACCATAGATATTTATCCCTGTGTGAGCAGTTGTGGAGCAGATCGGGCTATCTGTTACAAATTTTCTAGAGTTTGCCACTCATTCTATGAGCCTGTCAGCGAGCACATGGAGTGCCATTTCCTTCATATCTTGGAGCCGCCGAACTTTATCTCAACTTCAGCCTTTGGAGAGAAGTTGAAGGATGTAACTGTTCTGCTGTCACGGTTGCATTATCTGCTATTGATCACTGACAGAGTAAAAGAGCTTCCAGTCAGGAAGTTACTTGAATGGCTATGGTGGAAATTCGCTTTCACCTAGCACCATGTAAAAATCAATTAGTTTAGGATTGTACTTAAATAAGCTCTTGTGGATCCCATGTGTGTTTATTTTTGTTTCTTACTTATTGGTTTTTATTCCTTAGCAGGATGTTTTTTTAGCATGACTCCATAGCCCAATGCAGAAGGGGATTGGAAATACTTGTTCTTGGCAACTCACAGGAAGCATGCCATCCCCTGTGGAGCCAAATGTTATCACATATAGTTGTCAAGGGCAGCAGGTCATCCAAGTTCTTGGTCTGCACAGGAAGTGTCCAAGCGCAGCATGCAGAGCAGCTCATTTCGGACTTAAAATACAAACGGGCGAGCTCAATTTTGCGACGGTGGAGATCCCCTGTGAGGATCATATTAGCGGCCCCCGGGTATCCGGAGTTTCAGAATTGCACGAAGTATAGTGCCATGAAAAGTTTCGAAGGCCCGAAGTCCCGAAGTAGATCTTGGCCATTTGAATCCAGACTGCCACGCGTCATCAGATCTGTCACTACGGGAGTTTTACTTCGGGAGTTTTGAAACGAGAAAAGCGTTGAAGCCCCAAATCACCTTTGAGATAGGCCCAAGGTCGCAGCCCGAGGTCACAAGCGTAAAGGGGTGATGAAGAAGGAGTCAGCGCCTAAGGCTCGAGATTTCGGAAGTGCAAAAGAGGAAGATCGCGGGTTTCATAGGACCTGCAATAAAGAGCCACCAGCAGCACACAGCGACCCCTGGGAATTTGGCCTCGTTGCGATCCCGAGAAGAAGCAGTAAATGAAAAAGGAGTGGTGGTTGAAACTTCAACTCACTCCATAAATGGAAAGCATGGAGGGTCTGGTTGTAGAGACAAAGTTGTTAGCCACAGGCCCCCTCGATGGACGGATTTTCCTGCAAAATACATAACTAAGGGCTGCACAGTCTGACAGAGCAGGCACCAACTAAAAGCTTTAAATGCAGAGGTTCGATCACGCTCCCGGTGGTTGCAGCATTTCTGAGCATATATAGGCAGTTTTAGTATTTTGTTATGGTCGATGGTTGAGCTAGGCTCCCGTATTGTAAACTTTTGAAGAAGAACTCTGGTTCTCTGGTTATGAATTTTGATTTGAAACTTCTTGTTTAATGAAAATCAGCTTATTTTTCATCCTATTTGCCTCTGATACTGAAGTGTCCATGATTGAAGGATTCACATGGATTGTTTTGACTGTATTGTAATGTATGTTTGATTGCAGTGCTATTATTTACGTTCTTCGGTTTCTTGAAGTTTTGAATCCGAGAGGATCTTGTATTTGAAGCTTTTCCCCTTAGGCTGTTGGAAGACCTGATGTCTACGGTATACCTCTACACTCTCATCACCAAAGTCTTCCCTCTATTCACCCTTACTCCAACTTACTGATTGAAGTTAATTAAGACCTCACCTACATGTGCATACCAATCCAGTTTTCTAAGTTAAAACGATATCATCTCGAGTCTGCGCCCATTTGACCTCTTTAAAACCAACCTGTAACATAAAACTCTGATGAGTACTGGGCTTACCTCCAACGCAATCTGGAGGTGACTTCTAGAGCTAACAAAACCTATATGTATTGGAAAGTTGTCTTTGATTCAAAATTGAATAGCAAGGCAACTGCTATTTCCGGAGAAAGAAAAATATCCCAATTGAATTTGTGTTTGGCGAAATATGTGTCAATCTCATTGACAGTTAATAGATTTGGGTAAGAATCTGCATAGTGTAAATCTGCCTCTCATAACTGTGAGAAGAAATATGTGTCATTCTCATTCGCAGTTAATAGGACTCGTTCCATAGTATGAAGAGTTAGTATTTTTTTTATTTTTTTTGTTAACATGTTCGTGTTATTGATAGATAAAGTTTGATTTTCTATGTTGCTCATCTAGTGAGATGATTTTTAGGGAGGTATATGTATATGTAATGGGGTAAATATATATGTAATTGGGGTTAGCTTGGTAAAGTGTCAACATGTGTAATGAATGAGAATAATATCTATAGAGGTTAATATAGTTATTATGGAGACATAAATATATGATTTGGATTTATGAATGTAATGTGGTTACTTGGAAGAGGTTCACCTATTCTATAAGGATTCATTGTGCAATTCATCTATGTTATCTATTTGGGAGTTGTGCCCCGTGTTCACATCTTCTGTGCATTATGTTTACTCTAGTTTATTATGTTATTTTAAGTATTTGGTACGTAACATTTGATTTCAAAGCATAAGCCTTAGTGTTATTGGATAAATCCGTAAGTGCGGACACAAACCGATCTCCCTAGATCCACCTGGATCTAGAACAAAGCAAGACAGAATAATACTCTTTCCCTAGATTTTAACTATTGAATGTATTAGGAGGCAAGAACAAAGAACATACCTTATGATCGCTTCCTTTGGTCTTTTTTTCTCCTACTTCGCTCTAGTGCCCTCGTACCGTCAAGACCAAAACAATACAAACCAACTGAAGTGAAGAAAGCACAATCTATTCAATAGTCAATCTATCTATATGATCAAGGAGTTATACAATAAAGTGGAATTAGCTTTATGGGAAAGAGACATATTTCTGTATCATATTAATGGAAAGTAAAGATTACAACCTGAGCCTTGATGTTGCAAACTTCCTTTCAATGGCCCTTGGCTCCGACACACACACTTGCTCACTTGCATGAAGAAGATCAACCACCTTTGATAAACTTGTTGTAGTTTCTTAGCTGTTGTAGCTTCAATCCTTCACACAATCTTTCACCAATTCTCCAATGTCTCACTCAACCTTGTTTGTTTCTAACCTTTTCCTTGAGAAATCCCTCAATTTATAGGAGAGAATGAATTAGTTACTTGGATAAGAATGATCCCAAAATATCAGGGAATCCAGTACTAGGATAACCATTCGAATGCCATCTCATCCTTCTAGAAGATTCCCTTCTAGATGCTTTGAGAATTCATCTTTTTCCCTTCTTTAGAAAGAGTTCACACCCTAGCAATACAACATAGTGCGAACTTCTCGCACCCTGGATTAAAGCAGCCTGCAAGAATCAAGCATTCTCGCAGGCAAATATACTAGCAGCCTGTGAATAGTCCTCAAAAATGTGATTTTTGGAAAAAGATGAAGGTAGCTTTTCTCAGGAAAAAGTTCTAATGAAGAGCCTGAATACACCATCATCAATACATCATCATGATGACCAAAATCATGGGTAACAAAATTCCCCCCAAAGTATGAGGTTGGAACCAATGACAGCCGATAGACTTTGTAAGCTGCATGTGTGTGTCGAGAACAAGGAGCACATTTAATCGGAAACCTGCGAACAACCAAGCATCTGCAGAAAATCTTGTATATCAATTCTGAGGTAGGCATTCCCATACCCAAATCACAGACTGCTAACATTATAGACATAGTTCATGGCCACCAATCATACACTATGGATCCATGCCGTCAAAATATAGCATAGCCACAGGAATACACTGTGGATCTATGCGAGAAATTTCAAATCAAGACGACATAGCCACGAAACATACACAGTGGATCTATGTGTCACAAATTATACATACTCCNTCGAACATGGTAGAAACCACTTGATTACCGGTCATTGATGGAACCATTAACAAGTGCGAGGGAAATCACCATTGATGTCAATGACTCCCAAGGTACCATAGTATAATCCATCGAGTGTGAATAAATGAGTTGAAGTCAAACATCCAATGGAATTTTTTGATCAGGGGTCAATGATGTAAACCCACTGTCGAAAGCGAGGAAACCTACCATTGAGGCATGCAAGCTCCAAGGTACTAAATGATTTCTAAGTCTTGTTTCTGGATAATGAGTTGAAGTCGACGGAACAAAACTCGTCACAGGAGGGCCTTGATTTATCCCCCATCAATGACACGAAATGAGTAACAGAGTTTGAAGGTGAAACAGAGCATTTTTCAAATTGGACTGGACACAGGGAAGGCCGACATGGAGAGAATGGATAACTGCAGATGGTCGACTCAATATAGGTTTCAGATGGACTTCTCTTGAACATATGAATGACACGACCAATGATTTGGCAGCATTGACTCAAAGACGAGACAGGGAATGACCGTGTAGCAAATCGAATGAGAGACAAATGGATTTCCCAAACCGGCTTCAAATGATGAATAAGGGGTGTCATGTTCAAGAGCGACACTTACTGCCAATCAATATGAAGATGAAACATATCCCTTTCCCAAATTTTCCCCCACCATTTCTGGCAAGTACCTCTTTATTTTTACGCAAGCTTGAGGAGGATAACATATGCTTGTTGATATAAGCTCATCCTTCGGACGAGTCCCTCGAAGTATATTTAACGAACCCTAAGAAGGAGTGGTTCGGTCCCATCATGGGTCTGTCAATGTTTGTTTAACGAGTCCAAAGATAGTAAACTCGAAGGTTTTTCAAGATTATAGAGTTTGGAAAAAACACTTAAAATAGAACTCTCTCAATTCCTTTTTCGTAAAATAGTCTGGATGAGACCGAAAAAGAGAAAATTATCGCTCACTAGACGCGTACTTCAAATACTTTAGCGAGTGTGAAAATAGCAAGGTCGCTCGGCGATCTTTTCATGTTTAGAGAGTCTAAAAAGAGCTTAAAGAGGACTCCAGGGGGGTTCCTTTTTCGTATAACCTTGTTGAGACCGAAAAAGTGATAAAAGTATGCTCGGCCACGTTCTCATGTTTTTTACGAGCGCAAGAACAGACAAAAACGACGCTCGAGGTTTTATGTAAAAACCATAAAAAACAATCAAAAACACATCATAACGAAGAAAAATATGTCCATAAACCTGTATTGAATAATCAAAATCATCACACCTACAAGAAATACACTCAACATAACATTTAGGGATTAGGGTTTAGTTGATAAATAATCATAAAAACCCAAAATGATATAGTAAAAGTAAATAAAATGAATAAAAACTCTTTTTTACCACATCATTTTACATTTCCACTATTGAGCTCCAAAACCCCGTTTTTACCCTCTACAAGAGACCATTCAATTTGGTGTCAATTTGCGGGAGCTACAAGAGACCATTCAATGAGTCGTCTGCAACATTAAGGTAAGCTCTTCATCCTTGACATTTTCAAGGTTTAAAATTTTAATTTCATTGGTTAATTCTTCAGTTTCAAGTTGTTTTTTGAACCCTACATGCGCGTAGGCATTCTCGCAGGCAGCCCATACGGTGCCTACAAGAATGATGTGTTCTCGCAGGTGAGCTTTAAGCCACCTGTGAGGTTCTCACACTGTGCTAATGGGGCACCTGCGAGAACTGCAGAACCCAAAAAAAAATTAAATTTTTAACCAAATGAAAAACTCTAAATCATGAAAAAGTTATTAATCCTCCTTTTATGTTCCTTGTGCAAATATTTGACCAGAAACATGGTGCTTGAGTGGCGTGAAAGGAAACATGAAGAGGATAATTCAATGGCCGAGAATCATCCTCCCACCATAGCTGCATTAAGAGATTGTGGGCTCTTGAAATACTTTCGCATCCCGGGTATGAGGGCCCAAGTCCAACTACTAGAGTACCTGGTCCCTATGTGGGACCCAGATCAGCAGGTTTTCAATGTAGGAG
>JASDQU010372868.1:27388-41965 GCA_032191745.1 Picea mariana
ATTATTCCACATACAAGCATGGGTCCTCCAACCATTCTTCTAGGATAACTCAATCTGCAAAGCGTCTTCCTGTGAGGGCTTTCACCATAAGGGGACCACTTTGGAGTTCATCCATTTGTGCACCTTATCAATCATGATAAGACAATAATGAGTGCATGGGTCCTCTAACTATTCTTCTAGGATAACTCAATCCGCAAAGCATCTTCCCATGAGGGCTTTCACCATAAGGTGACCACTTTAGAGTTCATCCATTTGTGCACCTTATCAATCATGATAAGACAATAATGAGTCATCTATACATTTTTCCAACAATGCATCATATACCAATGAAACCACATCGATCCATCTTCCTCATATATCAATGACAACTCATTGATCCATCTTCATCATATCAATGACAACTCATTGATCCATCTTCATCTATGCATTCTCATCAAGGAAAATACATATTACATTACATCAATCATCAATCAATCAATTATTTGGCATCAATCAATCACTTGACATCAATCAATCAAACCATTAGCATCAATGACAATATGATCCAACAAGAGGACCAAACTCTCATGCTTGAACTCCTTATTATGGATAAGAGAAAACTGAAAAAACTTTTTTGGAGTACAAGTCACCACATAAAAGGATTGCTTGGAGTACAATTCACTTTGAAAAATTCTTTCTTGGAGTACAAGTCACCTTGAAATAAATATTACTTGGAGAAAAAGTCACCTTGGATAAGTCAAATTCAAAGATAGTGCTCTCAAGTGAGGCACACTCCCTCTAGCTCATATTAATCAAGATAACATCCAAAAAACTCATACTAGATAAGATCCAAAAATTTAAAGAAAAGCATCTTGAAAATAGCTCATGCCAAATATAGACTAGAGTGATCCTCTCTTACCAAAAATAAACTTGCATCCAAAAATAACTCGCATACCCCCAAAGTGGGGGAGCAAGAAAGAGAATACAAGGTGGATATGTTGTAAAAGCAAAGTAAAGTTTTTTTGGATAATGGTTCACATTGTTATTACTCACCTTTCTTGTGGCATTTTATCCTCAATGAATACTTTGAGGTCCATATGTTCCATAGATGTAGTCCCCTCTATGGTTTCCTAGCTCATCTTGAGCCTCATAATGATATCAAACATGGATCATTGTTGTGGCAATTGTTAAACACTTGATAGAGTTGCCTTCATGTTATAAATTATAGATAAGACATTGGTATGTGTTATAGATAGTGACTATGATGCCAAAGAAATCATGAGACACACCAATGTTTCATTACTTTTTTGGTTTAAATATTAAACAATGTTTTTGGGTGAATTACAACATCAATAACTAGCAGGATACACAATGATGAAAACATTGTTCTAAATAAATGTAAGAATTTTTCCAAGAGGAAATAGGAAGTGAGAAAAAGAACATCAGACGAGAATACACATACTTTATGAAATACCCACTTAGCATTACCTTATGCACATGAAATATAACCACATGTTTTCTTTCTTCTTGTGGTTTGAAGGGAATGATGTATATGTATTTCGAGAGAAAGTTTACAAGCCATGTACATTCCATTGTAACCAATAATTCTTGCAACTAGATCTGAACAGAGGATCTAATCCCACTATAATTACTTTCATATGCCATATATCCACTCTTCCAAAGAAGCAAGTTCCTTACTATTGAATCATAAGTAGAGAATAGCATCATAGGAGTGAATTAAGAAAGCAAGCAGGCCTAGGAATTTGTATTTATATTTGGAGTGAAGTGCAATGGTAATGGGAAGACGAAATCATCATGTGGCCATTTTTCCTAGCACCAAAATGGCTCTTTTTATCCCCTTCACCAAGTTCATGAAGTGTCTCTCAACCCACCATATATCTTTTCACCTTCATTACATGCAAATGGATGTTCTTCGATGCTCAACAACAAGAAGATTACTCTCAGTGCATAACATTCTCTCATTTGCTTCTATGCTTTCTATCATGTTATGGATTCCAAAAATGAAGTATTTATAGAAAAAGCTCACAACTTACTAAAAAATAGAGCTAAAACCTCTTTGAGATATTCATTAATAGGTTTTTTTAATTTGTTCAATACCAACCAAATTAAAATGATAAATGTAAAATAATGGGCATGATTTGAAATGGATCATTATATAATTTGTCATCTATTTCAGTACTTTCTAGGTGAAAAAATTGGAGTTATTGACTTGTAGGGCCCATTTTAGGGGCAAGTCCCACTTTAGTGATTTGGGGTCCATAAACTTTTAAATCCTATTTGAGGCCTTAAACAGACATTTTTGGGGTCAAAAATTTGTAAATGAAGTACCCAACCACTCAACATTGTTCTACACATTCATATATTTCTAACACTACAAAGATCACTTCTATCAAAGTTTGTATGAGGAAGTTATGCCTCTTGCAAGTTGACCTATCATGTTGACCACCACGATACTGAGTGGATGCCACATCAACCTCCACTAGTCACATATGTGGACTTCCAAGAACATTCTAGAGGGTCCAAATCCCGAATATTAAGTAAGAATTGAGGCATCCAAAAACCCTAACCCAAAGATAATTTTAAGGATGGAAATTTATATTAAAATGTAGAAACTTGGGCTAATCTTACTAGTCCTTAATATGCAAAATCTGAAATGTTTGGCGATAGTTTGGTAAAAATATTCAAATTTTTAAGGATTTTATATAGTTTCTATAAATTTCTGGCATTTTTTAAGGTAAAATAATCTTATTATATGGAATTTGGGAGAATCGTTTTTAGAAAAAATGGGAATTGAAGAATCTTTTTTTGGGAAAAACCATGGAAAATTATCCCATTGGCGAAATTTAGCCCCTAAAATCATCCATGCCCTAACCCTAAACAACTATCAAGAAATTGCTAAATATCGGGCCACTAAGATAGGAAGGGGCTCCATTCTTATTGTATTTTTTATTGTTCCATGGTAGAGAAAAGCATTGGGAGTGAGATATTGAACCAAAACAGAGGAAGAAGAAGGTCCTATATCAGCCATATAAGCTACAGTGTCCATGAAAACTCTGTAATGAGTGCACTTTCTTTATATTTGTATTTCATTACTGAGAAGAAATGATCAAGGCATGGACCTCACCTTCTAGCTAGGTTTTTATCATATTGGGTTTTCCTAGGCTATACCTTGTGTTCATTGTGTGGATGGTGTGTTATTTGCGAAATTATTTCTTTTTAATTTCAACTTACTCTAATATTTTATGTGTTAAGCTAGTAATATTAAATCTAAATCTAAATTAAAACACTACATAATAAGATATTGCAAAATATTGTAAGATATGTTGTGATGAATTGTTCCAGTGGAATATCCACGGTAATTTACAAATCAAGGCATGATGATCTCTACATTTACTGCAAATGTTTTTATTGAGACATACACAACCTAACATTCATACAATAAAAAGAAAAAGGAAAATAGAAGTGGAAGTGGAAGATGAGGCCAAGTGCTCAATTATTCGTGCTTCGAAGCGGAACCACATGCAGAAGGATTTGGGAGTGGAGATAATGGTGTAGATACCAATGGAGTGTGTGTATATCTATCACAATGTAAATGGGAAAAGGCCTCTATCAACAACAATTCATGGTTGATTTTGTGGGATGAAACCCTCACAATCCCTTGCGTGGACTTTATGTTTACAAATGCAACTCAAAGTCATGTTTCTCTCTTTATTCCTTAAAGGGATTGGTGGGTGTATCATCGGGATAGAGGGATAAAACCAATGATAGAGAATCGATTGAAGGCCTCTTACTAGTATATTTCCACAAACATAGAGAAGAACCACAATATTTCCTTACCTTGCTTTGAGTGCATAACACCTAAAATTGGTGCTTAAGATTAGTTTAAGAATGTGAATTTTAAAATAGAGGTATTGGGCATTGCACTAATTCTGAGTAGGGATGTTATCTCTCGTTCTTTGTGGATTATTTTGTTAATGAGGATTCTCTCTCTCGAGCAATATCAACAATATTATTATTTCAATGGGAGAAATATCAATATTACATTCCAAAAGTGTTTGAGACACAACATCAACCTCCACAAAGACCTCATGACCTCATAGCTACTCATTGACCAACAAAAATCTACTCATTGTTAAATGAGCATTTACCGCTACCAAAGGGAAATTACATTGACAATATTCATCTGATATCCAAAAGCATATACAACAACTATGAATACAAAAGGCATGCATTCACAAAAAATATATGATGTGGTGTTTGGATACCACCCCCTCCTTATATTTTGCAATTGAAAGAAAATTGAGTTGAGAGTCCACACCATTTTTTAAGTGATGATCTATAGTGGAGCTCTACTCTTTATATGCATGCGCGAATGTGATACTATGAAACTCAGTGCTCCAAAAAGCAACTTGTCCATAACCATTTGAAAAGACGACTTCTAGAACCTAGCATGTCCATTCATCCAATCAATGACAATCTTGGAATCACCAAAAACTTGAAACATATAAAGACTCAACTTGATTTCTATCATTTACAATGTTGTCAAAGCACTAAGTCATGTCCAACTATTTATCCCTCTACCTATATTGAAAGAAAAGGTAAAAGAGTGTGAGGTAAATTTGACTCTAACCCTCCGGTTCCACAATTCCCCTCAATCCCCTATCATGCCCCATTTAAAAAAAAATCAAACTACATACCCTTCAATATTCATCTCATCTATTTATTTTGGCTAAACTCTTTGAATCTTCAAGAATGAACTTTACCTTGTGACAAACCTACAATAAAGTTATAATAGAGTTAACAAGATTTCTTGGAAAAATGGCCTCATTCCCAATGAGCCACATGGCCCAACTTACCAACAATGGTAAAGACTTGTGCTCAAATATAGCATTGGACTCTCTTCCATTTGATTTATCTTTTCAATCAAAATTGAATAAAGTAATCAACTATTTCAATTGAAATTGAATGAATTAATGAGTTACAAACTAACAATGAGGGCAAAACTTAAAGATTTAAGTTAGCCAAACATGTTCATGAATTTATGCTACACTAAGTAAATTTGTGTTTGGTTTGTCAACTGGGTGTAGTTTGGATGGTTGTGAGGAATGATTGTTATCCTTGTAATGGATTCGAGCCTATTATCACATATAGTTTTCAAGGATAGCAGGTCGTCCAAGTTCTTGGTTTGCACAACAAGTGTCCGAGCACAGCATGCAGAGCAGCTCATTTCGGGCTTAAAATACAAACGGGCAGGCTCAATTTTGCAATGGTGGAGATCCCCTGTGAGGATCATATTAGCAGCCCCAAGGTATTCGAAGTTTCATAATTGCACGAAGTATAGCGCCATGAAAAGCGCTAAAGTCCCGAAGTAGATCTCAGCCATCTGAATCCAGACTGCCACGCGTCATCAGATCTGTCACTCCAAGATTTTTACTTCGAGAGTTTTGAAATGAGAAAAGCGTCGAAGCCCCGAAGCACCTTTGATATAGGCCCAAGGTCGCATCCTGAGGTCACAAGCGTGAAGGGGTGATGAAGAAGGAGTTGGCACCTAAGGCTCGAGATTTCGGCAGCGCAAAAGAGGAAGGTCGCGAGATTCATAGGACCTGCAGTAAAGAGCCACCAACAGCACATAGCAGCCCCTGGGCATTTAGCCTCATTGTGATCCTAAGAAGAAGCAGTAAATGAAAAAGGAGTGGTGGTTGAAACTTCAACTCACTCCATAAATGGAAAGCATGGAGGGTCTGGTTGTAGACACAGAGCTGTCAACCACAGGCCCCCTCGATGGATGGATTTTCCTACAAAACATATAACTAAGGCCTGCACAGTCTAACAAAGTAGGCACCAACTAAAATCTTTAAATGCAGAGGTCGGATCATGCTCCCGGTGGTTGCAGCATTTCTGAGTATATATAGGCAGTTTTAGTATTTTGTTATGGTCAATGGTTAAGCTAGGCTCCCGTATTATAAATTTTTGAGGAAGAACTCTGGTTCTTTGGTTATGTATTTTGATCTGAGACTTCTTGTTTAATGAAAATCAACTTCTTTTTCATCCTATTTGCCTCTGATATTGAAGTGTCCATGATTGAAGGATTCACATGGATTGTTTTGACTGTATTGTAATGTATGTTTGATTGCAGTGTTGTTATTTACGTTCTTCAATTTCCTGAAGTTTTGAATCCAATAGGATCTTGTATTTAAAGCTTTTCCTCCTTAGGTTGTTGGAAGACCTGATGTCTACGGCATACCTCTACACTCTCCTCACCAAAGTCTTCCCTCTATTCACCCTTACTCCAACTTACTGACTGAATTTAATTAAGACCTCACCTGCATGTGCATACCAGTCCAGTTTTATGAGTTAAAACGATATCATCTCGATTCTGCGCCCATTTGACCTCTTTAAAACCAACCTGTGACATAAAACTCTAATGGGTACTAGGCTTACCTCCTGGAGGTGACTTCTAGTGCTAACATTTCCGGCACCGTTGTCAGGGAACAAATTGAAGTTTTTCCCTAGGATTGAACGACAAATCTTATTGATTCTGAAGGTGCATCAGAACTCAGTACATCAAAGATTGCAACTGTGCACCTGGCGACTCCACTGTTTCGGTGTGGCTGCATCTGGCTACACCTGAAGCCCCCTGGGAGAACTCAATGACCAGATCTAGTTTTTGATGGTGAACAAAAACCAGACACCTTCAGACTACATATCATTCACCTAGCAACTCCATGGTTAAAGGATTGATTGGCGACTCCACTGGTCTGAAATGGACAAAATTCTGGCTCGAAGGTTTGTTCCTTTTAATTTCTCCTATGTTTCTGGTTTTCCAAATGTTGTTCCTACTATGGATGAATGGGGTGATTTTTTTCCCATATTTAAAGGGCATAAAGAGGACAACCCTGCAGAGCATCTCTGTGAGTTTCATGAACTCATACATCAATGGGAGATACATCATGAGGATGTATTATTAAAGATGTTTGTGTTCTCATTAGCAGGAGATGCTTGTGAATGGTATCACTCCTTACCCCCTGCTAGCATCTCCTCCCTGGAAGAATTTCATGCATCTTTCAATAAGCATTGTCAAAGGTATTATTCCTCTGAATTAATTTGTCATAATTGTTGTGAAAAATATAAAGACTGTGTTCAAGGTATGACTGTTTCAAATGAAAGTTATGAGGATGGAATTTGTGAGGATGAGGGGTATACCTCGGAGGAGTTGATAAATCTAGTAAAATAATTTCTGCAAGAATGGAAAAATTGGAGGTAGATCGTGCTTGTTGCTCTTATGAAGGAGATGCAGAGGATATTATGGTCTTTGAAACGGATGTTTTTGGCATCCCTGCTTATGATGAAGAAGTGATTTCAAATACTGACCAAGAGCAGCCAAATTTTGATGAATATCCCAATGAAGAAGAGGAAGAGCCAGAGGTACAGTTTATCTCTTGTCCGGAGCCTATCAGTGAGAAACCATCGCCCGGGACCAGTCAGCATGCATCGACTATTCACCCACCTATGCTTACCAGAGATATTTAGCCCTGTGTGAGCAGTTGTGGAGCAGATCGGGTTGTCTGTTACAAATTTTCTGGAGTTTTCCACTCATTCTATGAGCCTGTCAGTGAGTACATGGAGTGGCATTTCCTTCATATCTTGGAGCCGCCCAACTTTATCTCAACTTCAACCTTTGAAGAGAAGCTGAAGGATGTAACCGTTTTGCTGTCACGATTGCATTATCTGCTATTGATCAGTGACAGAGTAAAAGAGATTTCAGTCAAGAAGTTACTTGAATGGCTATGGTGGAAATTCGCTTTCACCTAGCACCATGTAAAAATCAATTAGTTTAGGATTGTACTTAAATAAGCTCTTGTGGAGCCCATGTGTGTTTATTTTTGTTTCTTACTTATTGGCCTGTATTCCTCAGCAGGATGTTTTTTTAGCATGACTCCATAGCTCAATGTAGAAGGCGACTGGAACTACTTGTTCTTGGCAGCTCACAGGGAGCATGCCATCCCCTGTGGAGCCAAATGTTATTACATATAGTTTTCAAGGGAAGCAGATCATCCAAGTTCTTGGTCTGCACAGAAAGTGTCTGAGCGCAGCATGCAGAGAAGCTCATTTCGAGCTTAAAATACAAACGGGCAGGCTCAGTTTTGCGACGGTGGGGATCCCCTGTAAAGATCAGATTAGCGGCCCCTGGGTATTCGGAGTTTCAGAATTGCACGAAGTATAGCGCCATGAAAAGTGTCGAAGGCCCGAAGTCCCGAAGTAGATCTTGGCCATTTGAATCCAAATTGCGACGCGTCATCAAATCTGTCACTACGGGAGTTTTACTTTAGGAGTTTTGAAACGAGAAAAGCGTTGAAGCCCCAAATCACCTTTGAGATAGGCCCAAGGTTGCAGCCCGAGGTCACAAGCGTGAAGGGGTGATGAACAAGGAGTCGGCGCCTAAGGCTCAAGATTTCAGAAGCGCAAAAGAGGAAGGTCGTGGGTTTCATAGGACCTGCAATAAAGAGCCACCAGCAGCACACAGCAGCCCCTGGGCATTTGGCCTCGTTGTGATCCCGAGAAGAAGCAGTAAATGAAAAAGGAGTGGTGGTTGAAACTTCAACTCACTCCATAAATGGAAAGTATGGAGGGTCTGGTTGTAGAGACAGAGCTGTCAGCCACAGGCCCCCTCGATGGACGGATTTTCCTGCAAAACACATAACTAAGGCCTACACAGTCTGACAGAGAAGACGTCGACTAAAAGTTTTAAATGCAGAGGTTTGATCACGCTCCCGGTGGTTGCAGCATTTCTGAGTATATATAGGCAGTTTTAGTATTTTGTTATGGTCGATGGTTGAGCTAGGCTCCCGTATTGTAAACTTTTAAGGAAGAACTCTGGTTCTCTGATTATGTATTTTGATCTGAGACTTCTTGTTTAATGAAAATCAGCTTCTTTTTCATCCTATTTGCCTCTGATACTGAAGTGTCCATGATTGAAGGATTCACATGGATTGTTTTGACTGTATTGTAATGTATGTTTGATTGCAGTTCTGTTATTTACGTTGTTCAATTTCCTGAAGTTTTGAATCCAAGAGGATCTTGTATTTGAAGCTTTTCCTCCTTAGGTTGTTGGAAGCCTTGATGTCTACGGTATACCTCTACACTCTCATCACCAATGTCTTCCCTCTATTCACCCTTACTCCAACTTACTGACTGAAGTTAATTAAGACCTCACCTGCATGTGCATTCCAGTCCAGTTTTCTAAGTTAAAACGATATCATCTCGAGTCTGCACCCATTTGACCTCTTTAAAACCAACCTGTAACATAAAACTCTAATGAATACTGGGCTTACCTCCAACGCAGTCTGGAGGTGACTTCTAGAGCTAACAAAACCTATATGTATTGGAAAGTTGTCTTTGATTCAAAATTGAATAGCAAGGCAACTGCTATTTCCGGAAAAAGAAAAATATCACAATTGAATTTGTGTTTGGCGAAATATGTGTCAATCTCATTGACAGTTAATAGATTTGGGTAAGAATCTGCATAGTGTAAATCTGCCTCTCATAACTGTGAGAAGAAATATGTGTCACTCTCATTCGCAGTTAATAGGACTCGTTCCATAGTATGAAGAGTTCGATCACCCAGGGAAGACATTGGGTTTTCATTTGCGTGATTTTTGCACACGGTCTGTAGATTTCAGCACATTCCCGCTTGGGAGCCATGCTAATAAAATTGTGCAACACAACCAATACCCGCCTGTCGTAACCGCCATCACACATGCACAGTAGATCCAAAAGACACGAGCTTAAACGTTGCGTACAGAGTCTTCAGTTTTTTGTGCTTCGCTGCAAGTTTGTTTCATAGCTCCAGGGCCTACTCCTTTACCATTTACTATTTATAGAAGCTGGTTGATTGACGAGGCGCTAAATAATTTGTCTGGCAGAGGCAGTCCCAATGTCTTCCTTGTATAGCAAAAGACTTTAATATCCACACCTGTTATACATTATTGTAAACTGTTTAGTCTAAATGTTAAAAAAAATTGGTATCTTTAGTAATATATTTTTCTATTAATTTCACTTTAAATTTAGTTAAAAATTGTTGGAATTTCAGATGTAAAGAGTTTTTCACGATACTAATAAATTTATGTATTCAAAATATAATTTAAACAATAAAAAATATATCAAAACCTTTTTCACTAAAAAAAATCAAAAAATCCAATATTTAAATAACACTTTTATGAACATTTACCCTAATTTTTTACTTTCTATAATCATTAACCAAATTCAAATGCATACACTCCTCCCTAAAGAAATGTATTCATAATCTTATCAATTTACAAAAATACAAACTTTCTAAAAATAAAAAGTTCCCAAAAGTAACCTTTTTGAAACTCTCTCCTTCCCATGCATGCACCAAGTTTGCATGTCACATTGCAAGCATGGAAAACCTGCTTAAATCCAGAAAATGTAAAAGATTTGCACTATAAGTGTGCATTGATCCTTAAACATTATGCATTATAAAGATTATAGATAAAGATGGTATTATTTTAACCTTCCCCATAGGTATCATGCATTGGGAAAATAACCTTCCCCATAGGTATCATGCATTGGGATGAGGTATGGATCATCATGATTGTTTTTTTGCTAGATTAGATTATAGTTTCATCATGAAGAGGATACACACTTGAGGATAACTCACTTGTCACATTTTGAACATCCTACCCACTTAAGGATAACTCAATTGTCATATTTTAAACATTCTTTAGGATATTTTTTGGGTAGGAGGGTGCACCACTTATTATTATCTTTGCTGTTTTTTTAATGATCGGATGTATTTTATTTTAATATAGGGAAGGTGTTTTACATTTTATTTTTATTTTTTCTTTGTAATTTTTTTAGTTAACATGTTCATGTTATTGATAGATAAAGTTTGATTTTCTATGTTGCTCATTTAGTGAGATGACTTTTAGGGAGGCATATGTATATGTAATGGGGTAAATATATATGTAATAGGGGTTAGCTTGGTAAAGTGTCAACATGTGTAATGAATGAGAATAATATCTATAGAGGTTAATATAGTTATTATGGAGACATAAACATATGATTTGGATTTATGAATGTAATGTGGTTACTTGGAAGAGGTTCACCTATTCTATAAGGATTCATTGTGCAATTCATCTATGTTATCTATTTGGGAGTTGTGCCCCGTGTTCACATCTTCTGTGCATTATGTTTACTCTAGTTTATTATGTTATTTTAAGTATCTGGTACGTAACATTTGATTTCAAAGCAGAAGCCTTAGTTTTGTTCATTTAAACAAGTCATCTTAGCACTTTTAGTTTAACCTTTTGGGGGTCTATTCCTCAATGAGAAGAATTTCCAACATGAACATAGCAAAGATAGCAAGGTGCATTGAGTACGCTATATTTTTGGAGTTACATGCTATGCAAGTTAAGCTTTATGTATAGTCATCAAACTAGGCTTAAATAAGTGGTTCAAGTAAAATATTCATATTTGAATATTATGAGCTCCAAATTAAGTGTGACCAAAGTCCTTGGAAATAAGATGGACCAAAGTGTTTCAGGTCAAAATTTAGACTTAGATTTGAAAAATTGGATGCATGGTTTATTATACAAGTTTGCTCTTCGGAAAGGTGTCAAAATCAACCGTTCTTAGGAAATTTACCAAAACTTTAGTTTAGTGAGACCCATAGCATTGTAGAGAAGATAAAATGGGATATTGTAGATCAAAATTTCATTTTCAAAAGACCTGCAAAAAATTTGGATTTATATTAGATGCAAGGTCATCCTATAGGGCAGTGCCCACATTAAGGTTTTAAAAGATATGTTCACTTAAAATTGGCATAACTTTTGATTGGAAAGTCCAATTTAGGTTAGTCAAAAGCCATTTGAAAGGAGAAATAAAATAGAATATGTTTGTAAATTTAATTTTACAAATTGGGATAAATATTGAAGGTGGGTGAGGTAGAATCTAAGGGTTTTGGTTTATACCCTAAATAAGAACCAATGGCAATATCTATGTTTAGAGGAGTTGAAGATGAAAGTCATACTATGGAATATTGAATGATTACAAAGTTAATTATATCTACTAATAAAATATTGATCTGAAGGAGGTTTAGAAATTAAAACAAGAAAAGGATGAGGCAAGGGAAGAATTGAAAAAGAAAGATGAAGAAAGCACAAGGTTGTGTAAGCATAATCAAGAACTTCATAATGATGTTATGAATGTAAAAAGGGTCCTACAAGAAGAACAATCAAATATCGTTAGTGAAGAAATGAGTAAAATTGTTGAATAAGCCATAGATGTTGATGATATCAAAGAAGAAATGCAAGCAAAAATTGAAGGAGGAAATAAATTAATAAAAAATGTCACCATTTAGCTTCATAAAGATAAGGAAGACAAGATACTTGAAGAAGTTCAGTTGCATATGTAGAGGTAAATATTTGAAGAAGTTGAATTGCACTTTGAGGATGTACATATCAAATATGATGGTATTATCTTAAAGGCCAATGTAATCAAAGATCAAACGTAGAGGATAAAGCATGTCATTGTCTCTGAAATGAACAATAATGATATGGACACCCAAAATGGAGGGAAACCATCAAAGGTAAAACCATATCGACACTGTCATCACCAAGAAAGATATCAAGAAAAACAAGAAGATTTATATCAACATTTCCAACGAAGAAGATGGAATAATTAGCTATATTCATGGAACACGACATCACAAAACCATTAGTTGATGGGATATTATTAGATACCAACAACCATAAAAAATTAGAGAAGTTACAACAACAACAGATGGAATCAAAGGAAAGACAATTATACAAAAGCCAACAATCAAGGATTAAGACCAAAAATAATTGAATTTGGATGGATGGGTCATCATCAATGGTAGGAAGAGAATAAGAATATGAGGAAATCCTATTACTTGGTTTCATCACATGTAAAACCATGTATTGCAAAACTTTGAGGACAAATATTTTTGGAGGGTACAATGATATGACACTTAGGGGAGCATATATAATTTGGTTATGTAGATGTATTGGGGTTAATTGGAAGAGATTTTCCTAATCTATGAAGGGTTATTGTGAAACTCATCGTTATTATCTCTTTTGGAGTTGTGATCCATGTTGACATCTTATGTACATTGTGTGTACTCTAGTTTATTGTGTTATTCTAAGGATTTGGTACACAATGTCTTGCATATAAGAAGACACCTACTTTGAGGACACATCATTGGATTTGATTCATGGAGGGCCAATGATTTTATCATTTCTTTAGGTTATTTTAAGCACATTATCCTCTTATGAATTCTCAACATGATGATTATTCTTCATGCGGATACAATCAACATATTTTAGTGTTGATTTATCAATAGTTTAAGACAATTATCTTGTTGAATTTAATCAGCATGCATGTGTGGCATTGATTTTATTCTATTTTTAGCATTGTTTCATCTTGTATTTGTCAACATAGAGGGTGCCACACTAGTGAGTTATCTAGTTGTTTGGTATCTTCACATGCATCAATTCCAAAATCAACATGGAAGGTGCACTTCATAGAAGACAATGTTGGCATATTTAGGGTTTATTTTGGGGACAAATCAATAACCTTGTTTCATATGCATATATTTTTATTTCAATATGAAGATAGGAGCTCTATATGAGGATAGATTCATGCACTTTATATGAGGATAGAGTCATGAACTCTATTGATATTTTCGGAAAAAAATTATTTTTGGATTGAGAATCCATATATAAAAGAGGGACTATGTGGTTTGAGAGAACATTTGTTGGTTGGGAAAATTGTTTTTGAGTTATTTGATGCATAAGATTCTCTTTTTTTCCCACTTTCGTATTTTTCCTCTTCTTCTTCTTAAATTATGATTATATAATTTTCAAAGATTCATAAAATTAGCCCATTGCTATGCTTTCTCACAAAGTTTCATCTTCAAGAAGTCAAGTTCATGGAGGAATATAGATCCTATTTATTCAAATTTTCAATACTCCTTCTACCCACATGACTAGGGTTGTTGTATTTACCTACACTTGTCTCATGAAAATTTGAGTTAATGAATTGATCATTTGATATTGTCACTCCATTATTCCATTATTATAAGTTGTTGCAAAAACCATTGTTGTTGTTGGCCTTTGTTTTGTGTTATGAGAGCATTTAAGACACTTTAATGAACAAGATTCATGAGTTATCTCTACATTTCTTAGTTCTTGTCTATATTAGTTGTTGGACATATTATGTAATTTATTCTTGGACTACTTACTATTTAGTGTGTTGTTTTTTCTCTTCCATCATTCTTTGTGTTTATACAAGGTGACTCCATTGCCTAACAAGTAAGGCACTGACTATTGTGATCAAGACTTATAATTAAATTAAACTTGTTACCTATTGGATTTTGATTTGAAATGCATCACTATATAATTTGTCATCTATTTTGGTACTTTCCTAGTGGAAAAATTATAACCATAAACTTACAAGGCCCATTTTAGGGGCAAGTCCAACTTAGGTGATTCAGGTGTTGGGTATGTGTTATATTCTTTGCACGAGTAGTAGTGTTTG
>JASDQU010372868.1:67939-82375 GCA_032191745.1 Picea mariana
TATTTGGTGTAGAAGTTCCCTTTTTGGGTGGCATGTTGGCCAAGTATCACTTTTGAACCTTGATTTTGAGGTGGTTCTGCTAGACAATCTTTCTTTTGTTGTATCTCCCAAGTTTCAGCCCTTCTGGGTATGAAACTTTATTTTATGTAGTTATCTGATATTTCTTCTCTACAATGCCACAGGTCTGATCAAAATTGGATGTGCCAAGTGGAATTTACGGTAACTTCCCCACAACTTGCCGATTTTTTGCCTTTCCAGGAGATCTCACTTGTATAGAGTGCTCCACACAAGATAATTGATATAAAATACTGAAACTCGTACCAGAAATACTACAGACTATCCATGATCCAATGAAACCAGTCCCGCTCAATTTGGATACTCTAGGAAGAAGTTATGATTGTTTTACCTGGAACACCTTATTGAGACTAGTCAATAGGACTAGTCAGATACCCTATCTTACACAGGGTGTATCTACAAATTTTTGATGACCCAGAGGCTAAAATTTTTACCAAAGATACCTTACTAATTTCTGTTAATATCCTTCAAAGTTCAAGGTCTGAAACGTTACAGAAAATTTTTTATGGGGAAAATTATGCAATGACTCAATTCAGGATAATTCCATAACCCTATCTTGTACAGGCTGTATCTCCGAAAGTATAAGGCCTTAGGAGTTGAAATTGGAACCCAACGTACCTTGATCCATCTACTAAATATCCTCTAAGTCGTTCCTTCTGAAACGTTGTAGAAAAAAAGTTATAGCGAAAATTCCAAGGTGTCTCAGATGTAGCAGCGAAACCCCAAGACCTTGAGCTCTGATACCATATGTTAAGAACCAAATATCAATATAGCATAGAAAAACCTCAGAAAAATTACTCAACGCCTTGAAAAAGAGATAATTTCAGATAATAAGCCTCTTCGAGGGGGAAACCTCCTTTTACCCCACTTAAATGTTCAAGTACAAGATGATTCAAAATGAAAATGTCTCCTTGGTATATATAGGAGACTAGGAGGTATAATTACAACTAATGGCCTAAAGCCGACATAAATAAAATAACATTACTAATATAATATGCCCCAATTAAGGGGTAATGATCCAATATTAGGGCTTAACACTTCTTCTTGCTCTTCATTTTCTTCTTCGTTTTATCCTATTGATTACTAGCTTCAAGGATTTCACCGCGTAATGAAGAAGAAAGGGAAGAAGACATGACAGGTGAAGAAGGCAAAGGGTCAACAGAAGGTTGATGTTATTGCGGTGGATAGCTTGCCTGGGGAGCAGCAGGAGCATTTGGGACAAAAGGAGTGGAAAACAACAATATTGGTAACCCCAAAATGAAATCGGGAAGACTTAATGTAGCGAAGTAGGGAGGACCAATGTTTCCAAAAGAAGGAAAAGCATAAGGTTCCCCGTGAAAAGGGGTCTCTTGGTTGGAATACTCGGGAATTGTTTCCATGGAAGCGGATTCAACCTAAGGACTACTTAACATCAAAGAGAACTCACTATCAAAGTCCCTACAAGATAAGAGCAAGCAAACAACTCCCTTATGACAGGGATAAAGGAAGTGAGGATATTCCGAAGATGGGAGATGAAGCCATGAATGAAGAAACGAGGAACGGTTACGATAATCCTCACACAACAATCCCCCAAGGTGCAAGTAAGAGCTCGCTGGAAAATACCATCTCGCTTCACTGAAGCAGAGATTGAATGTTTGTCGTAGGTATCACAAGGAACCTTCTGTGTAGAAGGAATGAATACCCCTTGTAGTCACATGTGTGGAATCCTATGATAGGTTACTATGTTTACCAATTCACTATGAACAATCGATGGGATACAGCCCACAGTCAATACTATCAAGTGGGTATGGGAATGTCGGACACAAATCTACGATCCAAAAACTAAGAATAAGTGGTGTCACCCTGAGGACTTGCCACTCTTCCAAGCCCCAAACTTACAATAGTCCCACTAGGTGAACGGAAAAGGGGAAATATCAATCAATTGATTCACTCAACCTCGTGTTTGACTCTTGTGTGAGAGGAGCTTTCTCGACTAATTTTAATTGCTACTACTATATTTCTCTCTCTCTAGTATTCTATGGTTTCATTCATGTGGCCTTGAAGAGTTAACTCTCCACCCTATTATCGAGGCCCTAAAATCCTAGACTTGTTGGTTTGCTATCAAAGAAAACAAAGTCTAATTAATTTTAGATTATGTATCTCATTCATTTTAATGGTTGTTGTTTACTCAATAGGGTGCACAAAGATGAAACTGATGGTGTTATGACTAGACTCCAAAACCATGCAGAAAGAATGAAATGCAAAAAATATTGTTTCAATGAATTCTGTATGAGGAAAGGAGAGGAGATTTTTTTCTTCTTAACACAAAGAAATACTCAATACCATGCAACTTTCAGTTTTCCTTTGACCAATGCTAAATTAATATCCCTAAAATCCCAAAACAGATGCAAGCTTTTTTAAAATGTGTACCAAAACACTCCACCTATGATAGTAGGATGTAAAACTTTTGTTTTCTTCTTTTCAAATTTAGATGAAAAAATGCAA
The DNA here is from genome assembly GCA_032191745.1 of Picea mariana. Taxonomy (NCBI): domain Eukaryota; kingdom Viridiplantae; phylum Streptophyta; class Pinopsida; order Pinales; family Pinaceae; genus Picea; species Picea mariana. Next base: position 70,499 of record JASDQU010372868.1, read on the forward strand.
AGAGAACCTTCTTTTTTCTTTTTATTTCAATAAGAATGAAAGAACTCAATGACACTTGCAAAGGATCTCAAAGCTAAAGAAGATAGTAAAGGAAAAAACACTTTTTGAAACCTCAAAAAATCAAGTGGCAAAATAAAAAATGCAAATTTGCAATAGTTACAAAGAGCTCAGGAGTACACTCAAGGGATCAGAAGTTTCCCCAAGAGGAGAAAAATGAGAGACTCAAAAACAAGGCTTAATGCAACTTAAGAAACCTCCAAATCAAAGAAAAGGATCCAAAAAAAAAACAAGTAAAACACTTAGAAGGTTTTGGAATCAATGTAACAGAAGTTTGAATACCTATAGCTAATGAGGATCAAACTATTGATGGTATGGACTAAGCCAAAGGATCAAGTTGACTTAGGGCAGTCATGTGCATTTCACAGTTTGAAGGAATTGCAAACTCAAAATAGGCAACAAAACATGTGATAATTATTGAACATCAATCAACCAAATCCACAATCAAGCATGGAGGATTCTAATGTAAAGTTCTGAGACAAAACACTCACATAAAGGAGAAAAAATAGTCTCCAAATTCACCCAAAACAAGGACTATCGCCCCTGTAACCATGTAGACATGGCGATCATTAGGGTTTCATCGTTCCCCAATGCAATGACAGAGAGGGACAGTCAATGTTTCATTGCTCTATACTCCCTTATAGTGGGGTGATGAAGCCTGTAAAGTGGTGAAAAACTCAAACTTTACCCAGATCTGAGATAGGGTCAAGTGTTTGGCTCATAGATCTTCCTAATGATTATGTGGGAAGGGGAGAGATCAAAGAAGAAGCATCAAAATTAAAAAATATCAATTGACAAGAAATACTCAAAAGTCTAGAAAACACCAAGGAAAGACTAAAGAGAACTTTCCCCGGTGGAGTCACCAATTTCTGTTGTGGTAAAGTTCCCCCGACAGATAGGTGAAATCCCCCTTGGATCAAGACCCCTATTTGATCCAAGACATAAGGAAACAAGTGGTTTACTACTTTCCCTCTAAATCTACTCTCTATGTCAACAATCAAAATGAGAAGAGAAGGACAGATGACTCACCCCTTTTACGTCGGTTGTCCTCGTTGCTCCAGCCTTTGATCTTGATGTCCAAGCTTCTCGGCATAAGGAAATTCCCGCAAGGAACAAAGCGAAACCTCCTTCTTCCACACTAATTTTTTAATCATAAACAAATCTATCTATGATGAATTAAACAACAATAGACATCCATATAGTTAACACATAGACATGAAGGGAATAGGCCAAGTTATGTATTAATGGAAAGGAAACAATAGTGAATCACTTACAATATCAATCTTGGCATTGTAGCAGCTCCTCCAAGCTCTCATTTCTAGCCCCTTGAATGTCACAAAACCATAGGTATGATGCTCTAAGTTCTCTCCCTTTTCACTCAAGCATGGCCTCCATTATATAGGAATTGAGGCATTACAACCATAGGATAGTTTTGAGGAGAGGATGTGGTCAAGTGAGGATTTGGTTGAACTAACAAGATTGACCTTGCCTTGAATAGGAATTGGTGTGAACCAATCCCATAACCAAATGATATCTCTCAGAAACAACCTCACAAATCAAGGCATGATGGTTGCAACTACTTCATCACCCCCCCATAACTGCGCACATGGAAATGAACAAGGGATTATCACTTCCTAAGACACTCTTGGGTGGTGATGATCAGGGTTTATCCCTCCTTATATATGGGCAAGGGGGCGATGAAGATCAAACAATGCCAAAATATCAAGGACAAAGGTAGTTTTTCGACCTCCAACTAATAGGTTTCCGTTCCAACTTGTATAGGGGTCATGAAAAACACTTCTTCATGGTCATGAAGTTACGACACTTGGTAAAGTGTGACACTTGGTAAAGTGCGACACTTAAGTTCAACACTTAGGTGTATAATAGTTGTGACACTTAAGTGTGATATTTGGTAGTGCGACACTTAGGTGTGTAACAATGGGGCATCATTCTTGATTCATATTTGCATCTCATTTGTCGTGGTAGAATTATGGAAATTTTTATTCATTTCGTGTCATGTTTTATACTTATAAGCTTCACATTAGCGTCACATATGGATTTTTTTTTTTCTCACCAAGGGTAATAACCCAAGAGTATATCCAGCAGCCGCAAGCAAGATATACCAGAAACTTGTGACTTAGGAAGGGAAAAGGTGTCCCAAATCCCACCGGGGTGGACCTCTATCCTAGGGGTCATCTACCCTTCTAGCCGTATCACAACGAGCCAATATGTGCAGACTCTACCCCCCTCTGGATTTGAACCTCTGACCTTCGAGGAGGAAACACATGTTCTTCACCATTAGGCCCACTCAAGTTATCATACTACAAATCACACATGTGTTGTGCTAACATCATGTCTACATTGTTATTATTCATTTCATGTCATGTTAGCATCCTTTTAGTGTTGTAATAAATATGTTTTCCGTCAAGTTAATGTTTTTATTTTGTTTTGTAATATATATGTGACTTGCGGGATTGTCCTATGATATAAGAAACCATGACTTAAGGGCATCTAAGTCGTCAAAATCACTCGGGAGTTGTACCTAGCCTAGGCCACACCAACCCTTAACATGGCTATATTTTAGGTGTCTCCTCTCACTACCGTAGAGTTTCGAACTTGGGTCACCATACATAATGAGACCCTTTGAAACCAATTGGGCTAGTGTAATTTGATACGCATCAAGTTAATGTTAAAATTGTGTCGTTTTAGTATCAAAATTAGGACATAATTATTATTAATTATTTAATTTATTTTGTTGGTTTAATTATTTTTATTTAATTAATTATTATTATTAGTTTTAATTAATATTTTATTATTATTATTATTAGTTACAATTAATTTATTTTTAATTATGGTTTTAATTTTTAATTCAATTATTAATCATTATTTTACAATATTTAAATATTGATGAGATTAATGACTAGGATAAATCTATTTTACAACGAACTAATCATGAAAGCAAAAACCATGTATATATAAATTGCAATGATGAAAATTTAAATTAAATCATAAAATAACAATGTCGTTTTTTCAACCCCTAACAAGTGGTACACTACCACCCCATGGAAATGTCAACTTTTTGTACAACATTGAATGAAAAAACGTGTACACATATAAGGAAATGAAATGAATTTGACATCGGAAGTTGATTGCACTATTGTCAATTCCCTCCTCATCTTTTGAAGCCTCCTTGTCCTCACTATGTAGAAAAATAATAAATGAACATGAATTCAATAAAATTAAAAATTGCTAACATTTAAAGTTGTAATAAAAACATATAGATTAAAAAATTGCCAATACCCTCCATCCCTCTGAGTCAGCTTTGTAATCTTCGGTCTAGACGAATATAATATATTTCAATCAATGAACAATTAATTCCAACTATTTATAAGTTAAAAAACAAACACATAATTAATTATTAATTAATGGGCAAATAACTATTAATTAATGGGCATGGGCTCCATATCTACCACCATTCTTAGTAATCATTCCTCGAGGTATACTTTAAGTCTTTCTCAATAGATTCATGACTATAGCCATTTAACTGTATGCAATAAAAGAAAAGCATATTTATTAATGGCATGTATTGAGCTAGTATATTAGCATATTAAATAAGATTATATTGATAAACTTCAAAGTGCCTTGTAAATGCAAACCTCCCAATTGATCCAACTAATGTGTAACAATTAATTTATTTGCACCTAATCATGCATGTACATAAGATAAGATAATATTAATTAAGTATATCAATGTCCAACAAATGACCATGAAAGTATGTCAATGGTGCTAAAATATTACATCAATTAAAGATAACAAGTTAAAACCATATCAAAATAAATATTGTAAGCATATCAAAATCAATAACTACAAGCATATATTATTTATTACCTCTATAGATTTTTCTTATGGTGTCTTAGGGACTACTCCTCGTGTCTTATTCTAATCAATGGTCCTCTTGGCCTTTAATAAATCATTAAGGAATTTTTTAAATATAATGTTGTCAACATCAAATGGTATTTCTTTTGTGTCTAGATCAGTGCCCTCTTATTGAGCTTGTTGAGGTACTCACTAAATTTGTTCAAATCTACAGAAAATGAATTCCCATATTAAATTTAATGATGATTCATAATGAAATATAAAGGTGAAGTATTAGAAACATGAGCACATGTATAGAAGACTAATTCAAACATATTTGACTTAATATTGTTCTCCTCCTCCTGATAGTCTTAGGGAAGGCTAAGAAGGGCCCATTTATCACTGTATTATACATTTAGGAACCTTTTATGTAGATGTTGTAATTCTCTTTACTTACTGATACTATGTATATCAAACCGATGTTTATGGTACTCTTTGGACCACTCCCTCATGACAACGTCAAAATTTTCACTATGGAAAATTATGCCACTACCAAATTTCAAAACATCTCAGTTATCAATGACTTGTATATCATTATAAAGGACTACATCCCCTTTGTCTTTTACCAAGGAATATATTTATCTCTGATCATCCTCATGTTTTCTCCCTATGCTCTAACATTAATATGCAAAGCATAGAACAAATAAGCACCATGAAAAAACGTAGTTTATTGGATTTAATTGCACTCTAAATTTTACTAAAAATGAAAAATAAATCATACCATGGATAACATGCCTAGAACTACTATGACTAAGACCCCTAGAAATTTATCTCTGCTACACCAAACACAAGTAATCTAGGGTTTGAGTGGAAGTCCACGGAGATGAGCTCTGCAGGAGGAGGAGCGGCGGCTCCTCCCTCCGCTGAAGAAGCAGCCTTCGCCCGACTGGTGAATTCCCATGGAAAGAAGAAAGCCTCTGACCCACCGCCGAAATGTGTTAAAAAATTAGATGCCATTCCAGAAATTGCTTTGCCATCGGAGAAACCTATCCAGTTGGCCGTATCTTTGGCAGATCGTTCCCTAATAGGACAGTTTACTAGTCTCTGGCTGACTCCCCGTTCCACTAACGCCTGGGTTCAAAATAACTGGAGACCGCTGATATCCCAAGGAGTCTCATGCTATGCGATCGGATGAGGGTACTTTGTGTTCGATTTTGTCTCAAAAGTAGACAGGGATCTGATTTTCCAAAGTGGTCCTTACTTTATGGGTCCACAGGGGCTCTATCTGAACAGATGGACCCCTGATTTTGACCCGAATAAGGATATCCCCAAAGCGGTACCAGTTTGGGTTCGTTTACCGAACCTCCCCATGCACTGTTGGGGAGAGGAATCTCTCAGAGCCATAGGAAATGGGCTAGGTAAATATATTGATCAGGCTGACCCTAAAGGACAGTATTCCTTTGCCTGAATCTGTGTTGAAGTAGATTTGGAGGCAGGTTTACCAGAGGCAATCAAGCTTACAGTTAAAGGATGGCAGCATTACCAACAGCTGGACTACAAACAGCTACCCTTTAAATGTAGGCACTGCCATGAATACAGGCACTTTCAAAGGCACTGCCCCAAATTACAGGAGCCAGAGGCAGGGAAAGGGTCGGAGGAAGGCTGGCAACAAATGAAGAAACAGAAGGCGAACCCAAGAAGAAAGGGCTCTAAGGTCTCTGAACCCCAGGCCAACGCTCCTTCTTCGAAGGATCCTAAGCCCTCTAAAAATYAGAAGGARATCCAGAHTTCAAAATTMGRKAATAGCTTTACAGYYCTTGAAGAACAAGAACCACCAGACAAGGCGATTGAAGAAGGAGAAATACCTCCATCATCTGCCAATCCTCTGGGTGAAGGATCTCAAGATAAAGGAACCATGAATGATAAATCCTTAGATCAGCAAGATAAGGAGGACCCTCATGTGGAAATGGCATCTGAAGAAGGATCAGAGGAGGATGATACGGAAGAAGAGGACATAGATCAAACGAAGTCGGTTAAGAAGGATAAGAGAGGAAGGAAAACAGACAAAGAAAGAAGGGAAACAGCTGTGTATCGTGATAAGCTAGCTGGAGTACAGTCTACTATTGAAAAACACCTGAATTCCAGAAATACCAGACATCAGGGAAACGCTGCAATAGGGGCAGCGTCCAATCCAAAAGGTAAATAATTCAAATCGTCTTCTGGAACTGTAGGGGGCTAAGAAGCAAATCCAAAATGTTATCTATGAAAGATCTTATCAGAATATCGATGCCTCATATCCTCCTCATCCAAGAGACAAAAATGGAAGAGCAATCTTTCCTCCAGGTTGGTCATTCATTCTGGTTTAATGCACAATGTATAGCGGTCAGTTCTCGAGGAGCGTCAGGAGGATTGGCAACGCTCTGGGACCCATCTAAGGTTGAATTAGTAAGCTCGGTAACAAATATTCATTGGATTTTTACTGAAATTCTATTTAAATAATCTAATCTCTGGTTAAGTATTTTTAATGTGTATGCTCATATAGCTCTCTCTGAGAAGCAATATTGTTGGAATTCCCTAAACGATCATATGGTAAACTCTCATCTCGATAATTATATAGTAGCAGGTGATCTCAACTTAACCCTTTCCACCCTAGAAAAAAGAGGAGGAAATGTGATTAGAGATCCGTCTAGGGAGTGGGTTGAAGATCTTATAGCTAATTGGGATCTGGAGGATATTAAGCTTGTTAAAGGGATTTATACTTGGACAAATAGAAAGCTGGGCCCAGGACATATTGTTGCCCGTCTTGATCGGTTTTTGGTCCAACAGTCCCTTCATCTCCAAGGGATGGATATTGTATCTTCTATTATAGATTTCAGCGCTTTTGATCATAAGCCTATAGCGCTCTCCTTTGTTAAAGATAAAAATATGGGGCCTATACCTTTTAGATTCAATCCTTCTTGGATCTCTATGGACGGTTTCTATGACATTGTTGCTCTAGCCTAGCACACTAATGTTAGAGGGTCAGCTTTCCATGTATGGGAAGAAAAGATACGAATCTTGAAAAAATCTTTGAAAGATTGGGCTAAACAGCATAAGACGCCAAAGCAGCAAAGGCTTGAAGCAGAGAAGGAATTGGAAGATTTTCATTTCAGATCGGAAGGTTATCTGGACCAACCTACGAAGGATAAAGAGTTACTTCTTTACAATAAGCTGCAGGATGCCTGCAGACTCAAAGAAAGTTACTGGAAAATCAAATCAAGAAACCATTGGCTGCGAGACGGGGACAGAAATACCAAGTTTTTTCACAAACAGGCTGAGATAAGAAAGCATTTTAATTCTATCCCTAAGATTGAACATTTGGGAAATCAGCTCACTGCCTTTGAGGAAATCAAAAAAACAGCTCATAACCACTTTAAGGAAACATATTCGGAGTCATCTCCTGAATTAAATCTCAGCAATATGGAAATTTTAGATCATATCCCTTCTCTAGTTTCAGCCCATTCCAATGCTATGCTTATGCGCCCTGTCTCTCTGGAAGAAGTCAAATCTGTTGTTGAATGTATGAGCCCCAATAAAGCACCCGGGCCAGACGGGTTTACTGCCAGGTTTCTCATCTCTTGTTGGACCATCATCCACAAGGATCTTCTGAAAATGGTCAAGAAGTCTCAATCATGCAATAAAATTGGAGGAGGAACTAATTCCTCTTTTCTTGCTCTCATTCCTAAGGAAAAAGGAGCTTCATCCTTTGCAATATTTCGTCTGATTTCCCTATGCAACATTGGATATAAAGTCATCACGAAGGTACTAGCCAATAGGTTGAAAGTTGTTTTGCCGGGCATTATTCCTGAGAACCAGGGAGGATTTATCCAAGGAAGTCATATTTCTGACAATATTGTCCTTGTTCAGGAAGCTATTCACTCTAGCATCAACAGAAAGGAGAAAGGTATGGTAATTAAATTAGATTTGACTAACGCCTTTGATAGGGTTCGACATGCCTTTTTGTTTCAAGTAATGAGAAGATTTGGATTTGAACATGGAGTTCTCTCTTGGGTTAAAGCTTTTATAAGCGCGCCCTGGATCGCCCCCCTGGTAAATGGAAGAGCAGCTAAATTTTTCCAGGCCTCGCGAGGTCTGCGCCAAGGGTGTCCCCTTTCTCCCTTGTTGTATGTTATTCAAGCCGCTGCTCTTAGCTTTCAACTGGAACACAGTAGAACCCATCAAGATTTTCTAGGACTAAGGATCGTTAAAGGGGTCAAAGAATTTAATCACACTTAGTTTGTTGACGACACTCTTCTCCTTGGAGGAGCGAGCCCAAATGTGGCAAAAAAGTTCAAATCGGTTCTGGATGACTATCAAGATGCTTCGGGAAGCCTTATTAACTATTCCAAGAGAAAAATATATAGCTGGAATTGCTCCCTGATTGAACTGCATAATCTGGCTCGAATTCTGAAAATTGAAGGTAATTACCTATGGACAGATTTCACTTATTTGGGAATCCCAATCTTCAATGCAAAACTGAAAGTCTCTAGTTGGGACCCATTGATTGAAAAGTTGCAAGCAAAAATCAAAGCATGGGGAGCATCTTGGCTGAACTTAGCAGGGAAAACTTTGCTCCTTAAATCTGTTCTAGCTAGTATGCCAGTCTTTCAAGGCTCTCTTCTTCTAGCCCCAAGTACAGTTCTTGGAAAAATTGAAGTGCTCCTGCAGAGATTACTGTGGAAAGGGGGTAAGCATAATGAAAATAGACTCCCTCTGGTTAACTGGACAAAGGTCACAGCTCCCTTGTTGGAAGGTGGGCTGTAGCTTCGAGACCTGCGTGCTCAAAATTTAGCACTGGGAGCAAAGCTACTATGGAATATGGTCATCGGGAATTCAACCTGGAGTAAGAAGGCGCTCTGGAAGAAATATTTTTCCGGCTCAAGACTTCGATGTTTGGATAAGAGTCCGAAAGTGGTTAAGGGATCTCCCTTGTTCTCTTTTTGTTCGAAAGCTTTGACCTTCTTCTCTCAAGCTCTTACTTGGTCTCCGGGAAATGGTAAGAAAATCAGGATTTGGGAAGACCCCTTCCTTAGACATCCCCCACTTGGGACCTTGGAAGGAATGGAAGGGATAAGGAGACACCTCTCAAGTACCGGGAAAACTACGTTATCAGCCATTTCCAGATGGACTTCGGATGACAAACAGCTATGGGTTGGATGGGAAATACCGGACTGTCCGTCTCATTTATTAAACGAACAGTCTTTGCTTTTCCATTGTTTGCAGGGGAAATCTCCTATAGATAATCATCTGAAGGATGCTAGATGTTGGGGATCCAAATCTGGGCTTTATTCAGTAGTTGAAGGGTACAAATGCATCAAGGCTATCCCCCATGCGCCCTCCTCTCCAGGGGTCTGGAAGTTTGTCTGGTCTAATAAATCCCTTTCCAAAGTTGATCATTTTACTTGGTTATTGGCTCACAATAGTGCTCTTACAGCCGAAGTTCTGCGCTGGAAAGGCTGGGAAGGCCCTTCCTGATGTCCTCTCTGTTTGGCTAATGAAGAGATGACCTCCCATCTTTTTATCTCCTGCCCCTTCGCCCAAGAAGTTTGGGGCCTTATGACCTCCCCTTGGTCAATCTCTTTGCAGTTTGAAGAGGTCTCCTCTCTTTTCAGTAATTGGGCTCTTACCTCCCCTGTTTCCTCTCATTCGAAGGACTTTTTAGGACTCTCATGGCTGATTCTGCCAAAATTTATATGCTGGAAACTTTGGCTTGAGCGAAATAATAGGATTTTTCGAGGTGTCTGCTCTAGCCCCCCTCAGGTAGAGGTAAAAATTAAAGCTCTGATGGGTGACTATCTTCGTTCTCAACCTGCTAAATTCATTTGTTCCCCTCTCAATTCCTTGGAAGAATCTTGGTTCCTCCCCTTGAACCCAGGTAAACTCTCCGAGTCAGGCCAGGACCCCAAGTTGCAGGCTTGGGAAATCAGAAAGAATAGCACTGAATTCCTGATCTGGAAAAAAAAAGTAGGAAGACACCTACTGGTCTTTGACGGTGCTTCAAAAGGGAATCCAAGGAAGGCAGGAGGAGGAGGGGGGTTGTTTGATCCCGGAGGAAATTTGATTTGGAATTTTTCCTGGGGCTTAGGAATGGAAACCAATAATGTGGCGGAGGCTCTTGAGTTATGGAAAGGACTGAACCAAGCCTTGCATCAGGGAATTATTGATCTAACGATTGTGGGGGACTCAAGATTGGTCATTCAAGCGGTCATCACTCGAAATCTTCTGCCCTCTTGCCACCTGAAGCAAGTGATGAAACCCATTCTAGCTCTGCTGCCAAAGTTCAGTGATATTGGATTTTACCATGTTCTTCGTGCTCATAACGGAATAGCGGATCAAGCTGCTAATGAAGCTGTCTCCCTAAGCAAGGGATCTCTTAAACTCAATAATGCTCTTAGTCTATGTCTTTTTCCCTAGGCGCATTGCCTCAATTGATCTCAGAAGCGATCAAAGCTCTCTGGGGGGAGTTCAGAATGTGGAATGGATGCTTTTCAGGTGGAATCTGTTAATACATTTGCATAGGTTGCTGAGCAATGGATTGAGCGATTATATGGATCCCTCCGAAGGCTTCGGTTCCTCCTCTCAGGACCCATGGGCAGGAACGGAGGACAGGATTACAGATATCCATAGAAGGGTCTACCGCCGCGGCCAAACTCTTCAGAAGCCAGAGGAGCGTGAGGGCAATCATCTGGAGGAGAATGAAACTAGGATGCTTGAGATAATAGACACTTTGCAGGCCAGGATCCTCAAGGAAGAGACTGAGGTGCGTAAGCTTTCTGAAGGGCGTCGTCTGCTGTTGTTAATTAAGTTGCTCGGGCTCTGGATTCCAGCGTTTGGATGTTGTTAGGTGTTAATTCCAGCGCAAGACTGTTTAAGCCTGATGTGTCACTACAAGCCGTTAGTTTTTTGGTTCAAGGAAAAATCTGTTTTACTTTCAGGATTTTAAGATGTAAACCTTTTGTGGCTCAGCCACTGTTTTTTATTAAATAAAAAACCTACTCGCTATTGTTAAAAAAAACAATAAAGCATTGTAAACACCATTGTCAAATAGAAAGACATTCATTATTAAATACAAAACCATTGTGACAACCATAATAGATTAACATACATTGAATTTGGCAGTCGCCTCCTCTTGTTATTATACTTAGCTTGTAAACCCCATTTTCCTAGAGGCTTTAGATGGAAACAATGATGATTCTTCTTGTTTGTCTTGTGGAAAATTTGGATTACTAGTGTGAGCTCAAATCACTTATAAAAAGTAATTTTTCGAGAAAAACCCCTCCTTATGCGACCATCCACTTCTTTATACCAAAAAAATTCTTATTTTTCTTCATTTCCTCTCCTATGTTGGCTTGTTTCATGTAAGCCAAATGAATGAAGAAAAATGAGAAACCCCAAATTATTGAGAGGGGAACAATGTTGGGTCCTCATCGTTCTAATTAACTAAGAAACCCCAAGTTGTCTCTTTGCATATAAGCCAAACGATCCAAGCAAAGGAAAAACCATGTTCCATTGTTGTTTCTTGCTACTCATTTCAACCATAGTCTTTCAACTTAAGGCCATATATGTTAACTAACTAAAATTCAAATGATTTTGGACTTATGTGCATAATTGAACTCCAACATTTGTTAATTTGAATTTTTCTAAGAGAATAACAGATGAGATTGCCTTATTAAGGTGGAATGTTGATGTTAATAAGGGTAGAAAACATATCTAAACACAATGCGATAAGCATGCTATTATTTCATCCCTAACATGCTCCTTTTACTCGATGTGAGAATCATGACGAAAACCTATTCAAAATTGATTTGACTATAGTGGTAGGTGATTATATTGTAGAACTTGTGGATCTTATGGGACTATAGTGGGAGATGAAGAGAAAAGGAAGAGGGGGATGAGGGATAAGAGAAAGAGGAAGAGGAAGAGGGG